>JAJAGP010003823.1:0-63626 GCA_025084515.1 Ancistrus triradiatus | reverse complement strand
CACACACACACACACACACACACACACACACACACACATCCACAGCATTACAGGCTGAGTGTCTAAGCAGGTGGTGATTTAAACTGTTTGAGATAAATCAGGAGCCTATTTTAAGATTTGCGCATAATCCAGACAGGCTTAGTGACATCCAGGTCTGGTGAGGAAAAGCAGATGAAGGTTTACCGAGAAAAGGAAAAGAAAAGAAAAGTGGAAGAGGATGAATAAGAAGAAGCTTGCAGGTTGGATTCTGCGTCTTTTGAATCGTTTCTGCTGTCACACGTTTAGTGTGAGTGTGCGAGAGTGAGTGAGAGTGAGTGAGAGTGTGTGATAGTGTGGGTTGAAAATATGGAATTTGTTTTACATTACATGTGTCTGCAGCAATTTGGATCTGTTTAGGACGCGCAGTGTATCTGTAATAAGAGGAGGAAAACATATACATTCTCTCTCTCTCTCTCTCTCTCTCTCTCTCTCTCAAAAAGCAATATCTGACTGAACTCCAAACTCTGCGCTTTTAATTACGAGCTCATGATTCTCAAAACCAGAAGGATATAGGATGCAGTACACACTAAGCAACTGGAAACTCTCTGTGTGTGTGTGTGTGTGTGTGTGTGTGTGTGTGTGTGTGTGTGTGTGTGTGTGTGTGTGTGTGTGTGTGTGTGTGTGTGTGGAATCACACAACCTGTATATCAGGTTTACCAGGTGATTTTAGGAACAGTTCTCTTTAGGAATCAACAAAAAAGTTGACAATTGGATAAGGTGGGTGTAGAGTGACCTACGTTTGACTCGTACCCGGTCCTGCTTAATACACTTTTCACCTGCTCTATATTCGACACAGAAGCTTCATGGCACGTTGGCACATTGGCAGTGTCCCCTTATGGCTACACAGACCCGGGGTTGAGTTTTTGCCCGGTCACTGCCTGTGTGGAGTTTGTACGTTCTCCCTGAGTCTCTATGGGTTTCTTTCCACATTCCAAATAAATGTCACTAAAGTCTCCAACTGTGAGTGTGTGTGTGTGTGTGTGTGTGTGTGTGTGTGTGTGTGTGTGTGTCCTGTGACGGATTGGTGCCCTATCCGGGGTTGGTATGCACCCTCCCTGTGCTGCCCTGACATGATCCTGAATTGGGTTAAGCGGGTATAAAAGTGAGAGTGAGAGTGTGAGACTTATTTCTAAGTCCGGTCCGTACACACTGGTCACATTGACACAATTGCATGGCCTGTGTGGGGCACCCTTGGTCTGTGGGGGCACCCCTGTCTGTGGGGGTCACTCCTTTCTATGCACACAAATTCATTATACCTTTATGTTTAGTGGTGCCAGGAAAAGATTCGTACATTCAGTGCCAGGAAACCGGACCTCTCGATTTTAATGCCCGTTCTAGACATTTTGGATGGTGAGAAGAAGGATCTGAACCCCCGAGGTAAGGTCTGTCTGTCGGTGACAGAGCTGTGTTTGGTTCCGGAGAAGTCCAGAACTTATCGGTAATCGTAGAAATGGTGTCTCGGCATCGATAACAGTCCAGAGACCTTATGTGGATTGTATAGCATGTACACATCATTTATTCCTGTGCATGCACTTTTAAAAATGATTATTTTAAAATACATAACAACCTAAAACAGGTCTTTACTGCACCTTTAATGCATCCCGTCTCCTTATAAGGACGGGAACATGAACACGATTTAGGAAACATGGGAATGGGGTGCAAAAAACAAAGCACAAAGATGTAATTTTTAAGAGTGTAAGATCTGAAGATCTACCAGTCCCTCAGTGGTGAAACAGCGATGTTGGAGTAATAACTACACCTGGAATAGTCTCGGAAAGTACATCGTGACGCAGTTAATCACGATATTGAACCACATCGTCAAATCGAGAAAGCAGCTGCTGCATGACCATGCATTATAGCTATTATAAACCTATAAACAATTATAAACAATTATTTATATATTAGCCTACAAATAAAAATAACCATTACGATAAAATTAAGAGCACACCCGCGCAGAGAAACAGACCAAACACACACAGATACACAGTCCTAGCGTTTGTATTTTACTTTGCTTATATTTTAATCCAAACTGACCGATCTCCGTGGTTTAAAGTGTGATGGCTGGAGCACAAACACACAGCTCCGTGTACAGCACGTGCGTGTGTGATAAGCCCTGAAAGCAGCTCCAGAATGAGTGGGAATGATCGGAGCCCTGGTGTGTGTGGTCGCTCCTGCAGGTGAAGCTGACTTGTAATGCAACAGTACCCTCTATTGGCTAGCTGCATGTCAGAGGAAGCACACGACCAGCTTCAATCACACGCACACGCGCACACGCGCGCACACACACACGCACACGCACACGCACACGCACACGCACACACACACGGAGGATATTTAACTACCCATTTATTTATTTGTACCCCTTTATGCCCCATACTCGTGCTATGATCACTGGGAAGGCAAAGTGTGTATGCCCTTACAAATAAAAGTATAATTAACGTTCGTATTATTAAGTAAACCTATAAAAAATATATTTCCCAAGTAAACTTTCTGGAGTACGTATACTAATAAAAGCAATTGTACTATTTCAGTACTAAATTGGCTCACTGTTTAGTTTATAAACATATACACAGAGATGGCAGAAGTACTACTAATATGATAAAATACTCAAATAAATGTTGGGGTTCAAGCAGAAGTATAAAAGTACATGCTGCTAAATGTAAAGTATCAATACTTTTCCCTCTTTTTGAAGCAGCACATCTTTTATGGAGGATAAGAGGTACAGATCCATGACACTGAGGCTAAATACTTTTGATTTTTTTAATAAATGTTGTTTGTTTTATAAATCCCTCATAACTAGACTTGGTAATATTCAGTAATGCAGTAAATCCTGATCTTTAACCCAAACGATAGTTACCATCAACTCTCTGAATCACTCTCACTGCATTTTAGTCCAACAGACTGCAGCTTCAACCAATTTTATTTAGAGCAGTTTTTCTTTTAAACTCCACTACACTACTAAATTTAAAAAAGACTTATGCAAAACTTTGAGAAATATTATATAGTTTTAGTAAACCTCTTATTCATGACTGAAGTAGAATTCGGCGTATCAGGGACATGGATAAACCTCTAGGGTCTGATTAATAAAAGAAAGTACACAGTTATTTCTTGGGGAGTAGAATGCATTATGGTGAAGGTTAGAAAGGGTTAAAGACTTTATAAGTTTCACACTTGCAGAGTGTGGCACACGGCTCCGCACCCTCGTGCCAGTTGCAATGCGTCAAGTATAAACCCAGGATTCTGACTGGCGCCCCATTAGAGTAGAGTGACGAGGGTTTTCCTTTTGAAGTTTACTGAATAAAAGTAAAAAAAAATTATATAAAGTTCTGTAGTGAAGTATTTCTTTACTTACCTCCTCTGAAAGTGGCACCACTTCACAGTTCGGGTTCTTACTTCCCGTTGTGCCAGTGGGTCCTGCGCATCGGTTCCTCAGGGAGCCAGGCATTCCCTCGCTTAAGGGCAAGGCCACAAAGAGATGCCTGGTTCCCACCTCGCTTCAGAGATCCCTCTGCTCTGGACGGTCATTTTTGTGAAGTATTTCTACAGGACCCTGTGTATCAGTCTAAGTAACACATTTGTACATTATTTTTATTGTGACAGTGCTCCATTGTAAAAAGCGCTACAGAAATCAGTCTGACGTAACTCTACCGTCCCTCACTTAGCAGAACAAGCGTACGATCTGAAGTCTGCAGCTCATGTGAATGTTCCTTTCAGTTTTTGTGTCACTCTTAGTTTTAACAGGTTCATGTGGAGCTCTGTTCTCCTCGTTTCTGTTTTTGTTGATCAGGACATAAATAAAGAGTAAGTCTGTCTTAAAACAGTGGCGGCGCTCTTCCAGGTTCCCCCACATGCACCGAAATGTTTCGAGTGTTAGCGGACTGTGACTAAATGGGTCCGCTTGGCAGTCGGACCCGGGCCTGATTCCACCGATCCCGAGAGAACAAGATCGCTGGCGAATGCTGGCATCGGATTGAAAACTTGAACGGTGCCAAACACAGACGTTGAGCACGATTAGCTCGCTTTCAGGCCTGGCCTTAGGGGCACCTCGGCTCGATGGCTCTGTGATCTGACGCTTTGTTTTGTTTAGAAGAACGAGGCCTGGCTTCATCTGGTTCTTCTGTACAGGAAAGTGAGGGAGGGAGAGAGAGGGAGAGAGGGGAAGCAGTTTGAGTCCAATCTGAGCCACGAATCAGATAAGCCAGGAAACGCTCGAGCCCTGCATGTAACTTCATAAGCCTTTAATACTTCCAGCTCCATATAGCCTCGGCAACCTCTTCCCACCTCCGACATGCAAACACAATCAGTCGAATTCACTTTGTGCTCCGACTTCCAACTCGAGCCCGGGCTTCACGCGACCGCGGGATGGAGGAGTCGAGCATCTGACAGCTCGCAGGGATTAAAGAGCGAAGATGAGATGTGGAGATCTCCAGCAGAAATGCCACAGACTTGTGTAATAACGTTTCCTCTACCAGCCTCTCCAATCTCTTCGTACCGCGCTGAGGCTGTGAGGAAGGTTCGAGTGACATCACACACACAGGATTCTGCCTTAGTACTGAAATAAGAGCGTGTACTATAAGCTAAGCGGCTTCAAAATAAGAAGACGGCTTCAAAATAAAACAAACAGCTAGCAAACATCGATCGGGTTTGTTCACCTGTTAGCTGCAAATGTTTAATCAGCCAATCACACGGCAGTGAATCGACGATCAAGACGAGCATCAGGACGGGAAGAAAGGTGACTTAAGCGACTTTGAACGTGGCCAGGTTGTTCAGAAGCGCTTCAGAAACTGCTGACCTCCATCATTTCAAGGCTGCACATGTCGCATCAAAAGCAAAAAAAGCGAGCCTCTGTTATTACGCACCTTAATTATTAAACGAGCTTCCCCTGCTTTGATGTTATTGTTAACGATCGGCGATGATGCAATTAAAAGCAACGCACGAATACGAAAACCCTGCAGGAGCAGGACAGGAGCAGCACTGAAGGAAATCTCCTGCGCTACGTAATACTAATCCTTATTTCATCCTAATGCTCATCAACGTATATTATTTTTCTCTTTTAAATACATTTTTTCTTTTGGTTTTTGTGCATTAACGTGATGAAGAACAACGAAAAGAACTGGCAGCCAATCAGACGATGACTAAGGTTGGAATGGGGACTGGCAACTAAACATAAAAGTGTGAAAATCCAAAGCCAATATCCGTCACACAGCTGCGTAGTTACCAACAAGCCCAGTAACTTTTACTTACTGACTATTAGAGGTACTGCATGGGGGCAGTGTTGCCAACAAACCCATGTCTTACCCAGGTCTATATTTAACTTCAGACACTTAGGGCACCCATATATGGTCGCATGCAAAAGTTTTGGCACCTGTGATCTAAATGAAAAGAGGGCTGAACAATCTCATCTCGAGCAAAGCAAGGGCATCCGAGGCTGCTTTCCGGCTCGCCAGGGTTCCTTCCATGTTGTGCCAGTGAAGAGCTCTTGGTCTGCTTTAACACCCAATACAGCAGCAGGCAGTTAGGATTTTATTGATGCTACCTTATCTTTTTTTAGATGGCACTGCAAAGAAATGACGCCGTTCTGAACAGCTAATGAACTTAGAAATGAAGGCAGGTAGAAACACGCATACAAGTTACAGATTTTAAAAAAAGTATATATTAATACTTAAACTGGTACAGGTCAGTCACTGCTTTTATTGGAATAGCCTTACCACTTTTTTTGGTTCAGAACAGCCTTAATTCTTCGTTCCGTAGATTCACCAAGGTGCTGGAAACATTCCTCAGAGATTTTGGTCTATGTTTACCCGACAGCATCACGAAGTCGCTGCAGAGTTGACAGCTGCACATCCATGCCTCAAACGATGCTCAGTTGGTATTAAAGGGACAAAGTGTGCCAACACCAATACGCCACCCACCAGGCAGGATGGATCCATCATTTTCTCACGTTGTTCACGCCAAATTCTGACCCTACACTCCAAATGTCGCAGCAGAAATCGAGACTCATAAGACCAGGCGACGTTTTTCCAAACTTATATTGTCCAGTTCTGGTGTGCCCGTGTGATTGTAGCCTCAATTATCTGTGTTTAGCTGGCAGGAGTTCGTTAGCATCGTGTGATCTTCTGCTGCTGTAGCCCATCTGCTTCAATGTTCAACATGGTGAGTTGTCGGTTCAAAGATGCTATCCTGCATACCTCAGTTGTAATGAGCGGTTATTTGAGTTCTTTTCAGCTCAAACCTGGCATCAATGTGGCATTTTCACGCAGAGAACTACTCTCACGGGATATATTCTCCTTGTCGGACCATTCTCTGTAAACCCTAGAGATGGCGCTGTGTGTGAAAATCCCAGTTTTGAACAACCATGCCTCATTCCAAGTCACTTAAATCACTTCTTCTCCGTTCTGATGCTCGGTTTGATCCAGCAGCTCGTCTCTACATGCCTAAATGCATTCTGCCATGTGATTGGCTGATTAGATATTTACGTATTGTAAAAAAAAGATTAGATATTTATGTTTATTCACGAGCAGTTGAACAGGCGTACCTAATAAAGTGCCCTATGAGTTAGGATGCATTAGCATGTAAATTAACTTGTAAACACTTTGTGGTTTTCAACAAAGAAAAATTATGTAAAGCAGATTTTCTGTTTTTTTGTTTGTTTGGGTAAATTTCAGTGTCACATCTTACAAGTTTGCAGACATGCAGATGCTCGAACCATCTTTCAAGCCCTGAATAAGTCGTCCTCTTAGTGAGGCGGCAGTTCCAGGAGCTATTGCTTTCCATCCAGCTCCATCAGCACTTTAGAAGATTAAGTTCTTCCTTCTCTTATCGCCGTCAGCTCCATGCAGTGTCGCACCCGGTCCTGTCGCCCTTTCTCCACGCCTGCTTCACCTCGCTGTCTCCTTACGGCCTTAATTCGGCCTTTTCCACCAGAGCCTATCTGCTTGTTTCACGTTTCCCTTCTCCAGCCACTCGATTCATCAAGCGATCTGAGGCGAAGGGCCTCGCCGTCATTGAGCCTTATCTACCATCTCAATGTTGTCGCTTCCAGCCCCATCCAGCCAGAGCGGCTCTGTGCCAGGGGTGAAGATGGAAAAAAGAGAGGGATTCGTATAAGATGTGCACGTTTACATCAGCTGACCCAAACCCGCAGGAAACATGGCGCCCTGTATAGCATTACTGTGGAGCGAACGTTAATCCGTTATCAATAGCATGTCCGCCCATGCAGAGGTGACTGATAAATTAGTTTAGACACAACTGTGATTATCAGGTTCAATCCGTCTCTATCTGGAATTAAAATCAGTGGCTCATCAGCAGATTACATGCAGCACGGGTCCGAAATACAGTGCAGGCACCCGGCTCCGACGCCACACCGTTCGGACACGTTTATAGACGAGATCTTGACGTGATTAAGTTAATCAGCTCGTTCTGGAGCAGCTCTGTAATCAGATCTGCATTGTGTGTAAGGAGCAGGCTGCTGTCGGACTTCTGGGATCCTGCTGCTGAGGTCAGGCACGCTTCATTAATTATTCCAGAACACATTAATTGCCCGTCACTGCCCTCTTCCGGCTCAATAATTACCTTTATTGACAAAGTAGTGATTGTAGAGCAATGTGTGGCCACGGTAGCTTAGGCACCAGAGTTAAAAATAACCCTGCTTCTTAGCCCATGATGGATTAACATCTTTAGATTGCACAATATGTGAATCATTTATTTATTAATTCATCTTCACTAGGCGCACCCAGGTGGTACAGCAGTTTGATAGCCAACCACTGTTGTGACCTGTATTTTTGTCCCGGCGGTGACTGGCACAATTGCCCATCCCTAAGAGAGGGGAATCCTCCCGTCTGATTGTGATCATCCCTCAGTGAAGTAGCAGTGACCCCTGCCAGCCCTGTGATGAACTGGAAGTCAATGAAGAGTATGCCCAAAGGATTCCAGCTTGACAATAAACACAGGCAGGGATCGAACCATTACCACCACCAGCAGCACCACGTTTCAGTCTGGTAAAGGTTTTATTCCATGCACAAACTTTACTTTTTACTTTACTTTTTTACTTTTTTGGGGTTATATTTTGGTACCTTTTGTGTTGTGTCTACAGTGTCCTTTTCTTAAACGTTTTTTAATGTTAAACCTCGCAAGAGTCAAACTGAATAATGATTAATGTAATTCCAACAAAGCATATAACTCAAATAAAGTAAAGAAACTGATGTTTTCGAGCAATAACGGACAAAAATCGAACGAGTGTCGTTTGATTTGCTGGCTAAGACTCGAGCAAAGAGTCGATTCGTCGAGTCCAGGCATTGACAATTAAGACGTCAAGGAGTCGATTCTTCAGTTTGGCAGTCGACTCTGACGCTTAGGAGTCACTTCAACAGTGAAATTCTCCTCAAACTCGCTAACGGCTGAGATTTAAACTCTTTCTGACAAATACTCACTTCACCACTTCACCACAACACCACTTCACCACAACATCAGAAATATGGTATTATTTGACTAACATAAAAAACATACAACCAACGTAAGACGTGTGACAGAAATCGTTTACCTTAAACAGCATTCGATGATTCTAATGAAGGTTAATGAATCAGCTAGCGAGAGTTTGTCCGAACGGTGAATTAGCAAAACCTTACCTTTTCAAATAACAAACTGATTTGGAGTGTTTTTGGTCTTTAAAGCTCAGTAGATGGATAAAGATGGCGGTATTAAAGTTATCACAGTGGAACATTGCTGTTGATTCATTAAAATACACATTTATCAGAAGACTTTATCACAGAAGGTCGGTTTCGGCTTCGGATCTGGATGGCTGATCCCAGTACAGTGCTGAAACGTTTCATAACATTAAGGTGAGTTACGTTTAATTTTACGGTCTGATCTGAGATCTGCTGTAACTAACTTGTATTTATTGATTTATGAATTTATTAAAACTCTGTAGCAGTACTGTATTAGGTTGGCTCAGCTACCTGCACTTATAATGCTCAATAAGAATGTTTGTTTGGTAATAAATCTACACATTACAGATACAGATGAGATGCTTTGTTGATTTTCTAAACGAAAATAAGTTACAGAACCTCTGTTGGGATTGAACTCACCTAAACTCCCCTGAACTCTTGTATGGCTATAACACATTGATCCATATTTTAATGAACTTAACAAGTCTGTAAACTTCTGATATTTGATAAAAGCACTAGTGGATCATCTTGAAAAGTTAGTTTCCTATAGAAAACAAAACAAAATTTTTGCGCCTTCAGAACCAGATTATATGTACTAAATTATTGTTATGATGATATTTTTGGATAAGTATGGAACACTGTGGTGATATTTGCTTGCTTAAATTGTTTACATTTTGTTGAAGTGCTAAATTCTCTGTTATCGTAGTAACAAAGGTTTGGAGAACATACTAATCCTGGTCCTGATCTATACCTGGATGAGTTACGTATGAGTAGTCACTTGTGGTTGTAAGAGCAGCGTTCGTCCTGCTTTTGGGGAACAAAGACAGAATAAATACAAATGCTCATTCAGCGTCCAGCCACAACCGTCAGCCCTCCTGAGATCTTGCAGTCGGTGTGATCACCTGACCTGTACTGTCTCATCTCTTTGTGATATATGAGTACGGGTTCTCTGACCGTACCGGTGAGGTGCACTTTTCACGGTCAGCCTACACCGGGAGATGCTCCGCTGTCTGAGCAGATATCCGTCACAGACCCGTTCATTGCCTCCGACCTGACCTAAAATCGTGGCTCTCCGGTGTGGAGGCTGACCGGTGCAGGAGTGACAGGAGCTGGACGCTCAGGTGGACACGCCACCGAGAGACGAGATGGGTTGTGGCACGTCGGTTCTCCGGCCGCACCACTAGCTTTGCTGTCAGGACGATTGTCTGAGGGGGAGAGAGGAAAAAGAGGACGAGAAGAAAGCTGGGGCTGAGAGACAGTCGCCTCTGACATTTATGGTACAGATACGAGGAAGGTTCAAGTACAATTTAGAGCAAAGTTTTGGCGGATTAATGTGTGAACGGTAACCATAACGAGGCAGGATGTGATGTAATGCAGATCTGTTATGACGTCCTGTGATTTTATCCTCAGATGCATCTAGGATGCTTTATTTTTTTCCTGATCTTCTCACACTTATGAGCAAATGAATAAAAGCTTCATTTATAAGAGCCTCTTCTGAAACCTTGCCCTAAAAACGAAATATTGGTAGAAATCATATTAAGCATTAATAATAAAGGGTTCTGATGGAATGGGGGTCAGAATGAGAAAAACCTTTGGCCCATAATTAAGTCACATTTAATTCTTTATCAATATCAGCAATATGTTGCGATATTTATTTACGTACTTTCAGCTCAAAATATTAATTGTTTTTAATGAAGAAAAACATTTTAAATGGCATGTAAACTACAATCTCCGCTCTTGTAGATGGTGCAGTGCAGGGTTTTACTGAATTTGTTCCACTGAATTATTAATGCGACGTGGTGGATTAAGACGACTCGGATCGTACACCGTCACTTGTTTTGTAATTCAGCTGTTTTTATATTTTCAGTGAAACTGTGTGGAATATTCTAAGATATCACAATACGCATCGTATCGCAATGTATCGTGATATAATCGTATCGTCACCCATGTATCGCGATGCATATCGTATCGTGAAGTTCTGTCCAATACTCGCCCCTACTTTTTATAGGATTTTAAATAAAAATGTATTTATCAGCAAGTATTTTTATGACTAAACAATAGAGGTGTAACGATACATCATGATGTAAAAATGTGACGATGTGCATCGTGGAGATGGACGACATCACGTGCCATCTCATGCAGTTGAATTTTTGGAACACCAGAGGGTGCAGTCGATTTCACGCACACAAGCACGTCGTATGTCATGCTCCCATACGCCACAGTCTTTAGCTAAAAGCCTTGTTACTTTTTTTTGTCTTAGTTTTTGTACCAGTAAGTACATTATTTTTAATTGTTATTCTTCGGAAATAAAAAAAATCATTTTCGCGTGGTTATTTTTAAATTGCTTTTTTTGTTTAAAATGTGCATTATTTTGCATTGTTTGCACTTTAGATATAAAAAAGTTGTAAGTATATCAAATTGGGCAGTCAGTATCGTGTATCGTTACTCCCCTAATAAACAACCAGAGATGCACCGGTCCCATTTTTTCCTCCTTCGATACCGATTCCGAAACCTGAACTCTTGAGTATCGACCGATGTTGGTGTTTTGTTAAACATTTTATTAATATTATTTTCTAAAGTTATGTCTAACAGGAGGCTGTAACTAAGCAAAAGAGCAATAAAAAAGAAAAACAAGAATGAAACATTACAAAAAACGTTCTGATTAAACCTGTAATTAATAATCTAGTAAAATAGCGTGGGCGTGTTTGTTGTTTGACAGCATGAAGAGCAGTATCTAACTAGAGCTAGAACGTTTTAGCTACGTGAAATTGGTAATAAGCTAAAAGTATGATCGTTTTGGTTTGCTTGATGAGATCAGCTGTAAATTAATCTTAAAAGTTGACGTGGATTATCGTCGATTGTGATCAAGCCTGAAAACATTGCGATATTCAATTTTTGCCAAATTGCTCACCCCTAGCTTCTACGATACGGTATAAAAGTCACAACATGTCAGAATCAGAAATCCAGACTCTGTTCTTTCCTCTTCTTTCCTTGTGTATATATTGATCTGAGGACAGACACAAATTCATTTTCCTTTCTGTGTACAAGTTGAAGAGATCATGATCCGATTATTAGGACCCCAGACGCAGTGGGGATGCGGCTACATCGAGCCTGAACACCATCCCCAATCTTATTACAGCCCGTCCGCATCAGATACAATGAAGCACCTTTAAGGGATCCAACTGAATAAAACGGCATAAATAAAAAATAGCAGACCATCTTAAGCGCATTAGGAGTTTGATCCACGTCAGGTGAGGCCATCCGGGACCCTCCGGCCAGTAATTATTTATAAAAAATAAGATGTTATATTAGTTTGGCTCAGTTTACTTTGTTTCCCCCTCATGACACAGTTCAGGCGGTTTAATACGAGTTTTTACATCATACTCTTAAATAATGAGCTGTAGTTTGTAGAATGTACAGTCGAATCCTTGAGTCTGATTGGTAAGAAAGTGTTGATTGTATTTTATAGTATTTCTATATTTCAAAGTAAATTATGTAAAGTTAAATCTTTATAGTTATTGTGTTTTTTATTTATTCACTTTTTAACCCCACTTTTGTTCTACCTGCACCGGAGTGCTTGTTACTGTACTTCCATCCTGCTGTTGTTTCTCATTTTTAGAGCCGTGTCTGAACAGGAGTAGACAGTCAGATCAGATTGTTCTGCATTCATTCGTTTCTGACATGTAACTGATTTCCTGAAGCAGTATAGCCCATCCTGAGCACTTGGTTCAGCCTGTGTGAAAGTCTAGGATCAGTCACAGCTCGGCTGGTGAAGTCTTTTCCTTATCTCTGTCATATATTTATGGGACCCTGCGATGGATACCGATCCGAATACACTCCTGATACTGAAGATGCACGAGACGAGTGTAAGCGGGGGTCTAAGTGTCTCTGTTTTTAATCATTTCTGGATTTTATTTAAAGAAAAAAGATGTTTGTTTCCTTCATTAGGTACACGTTGCTAGTACTGGGTTGGCCTCCTTTTCCTTCCAAAAATGCCTTAATTATTTATGGCATAGATTCACCAAGGTGCTGGAAACATTCCTCAGAGATTTTGCTCCATACTGACATGACAACATCACGCACTCCAGCCCAAAACATTGTGATATGATATTTTTAGCTAGATCTTCCAAACCCTGCATTACGTCGAAGCTCCTCGTGAACAGTCTGTGGCTTGACGTTGCTTCCTGAGGCAGTTTGGAATTGAGCAGTGATTTTTCTTTCCCTGTGCTGTACGTACATCTGAGCTGTTGTTGCTCCTAGATGGATCGACTTCTCCATAAGAGTAATTATAGTTAATCAGAGCAGCTCTCAGGGAGCAATTGATTAACTGCTGTAAGAAAGGAAAGGTTCCATCCTAAGATGGCAGCAGGTCAATGAGCTCGTTTCTCTGTATTTAATTGTGTGATTAATAGTTATCTAAGAGAGAGAAGGATGATTATAATGCTAGGAAAGCACTATATTCCTATTTCTCATACTTCTGCAGTTACACAGGCGAACCGCTTAACGTACAGACTCTGTTTAAACTGCGTTTCAAAGGTCTCGGCAGCGAGAGGTGCGCTGATAGTTTTGGAGTCGATTGGATTTGTAGTTTTTAATAAATTTACAACACACCATATACACAAACAACACATGCCCACATGCACGCTCCATATACAACTCTCACTCAGTCACACAGATCCACAACATAAGCACCCCATACACACTAACACACACACACACTCAAATAGTCACACATATTTACACACACAGACACACCTACAAACACACTCACACGACCCTCATCTCTTGCCCTCTCACTCCTACACTTTTTCTGCTTATTTTTCACACACACACTCTCTCTCTCAGCTCTTTGTAAGCCCTATGGATTTCCCTCAGGAAATGCAACTAGTTTGATTTTATCCGCCGGTACACATAATAATTCTTGGGATGAAAGGACAATGAGCCGGACCGACACACCGGTGTGGAGTTTTCCGGTTTCCTCCGTCCGGAGAGCGAGCTGGCGACGCCGTCCTCCGAGACTCAGACACACACCTTGTTAAGGATCAACACGGTGATTGATCTGCTTGTCAGATGCTTAAGTGAAGCTTCAGTCTGCAGCTCATTTTACACCTCGAGGTCAATTAAGATCTGCAGAGGTGAAGGAGGAACTCGGGCCGCGTTCCTTTGTCTCCTGTACAGAAGCGAGGGGGTTCGCCTGTCCCCCGTCCCCCCCACGTCTCACTCGTGGTGGGGGAGGGTTTGGCCCTGAAGGACAGGATCATTTTTATTGCGTATCGTGCACGCTCGAACGTGGGCGTGAAGCCTGGTTAGCATGTTTCTTCTTTACGACAGAGGGAAGGAGTTAACACGTATAAACAGACTCTCCGACGTGAGGTCTATTTACAGCCTCTCGCCACTGACGGATGGAGACCAACGTCGGCTCGGCATTAAATATAGATGCTGTCGGATTAACATATCACAAGAGAGCGTGATTAATGGGAGGTGTGACTCGCTGCCGCTGCTCCTTATGCCGTCACTGCCGGGCTAATGGGCTTTGATTTCGTTCGCATCATCCTTTACCCATCAACCTAACCGTCCGCACTTAAGAGGGACGAGGGTTTTCCCAACGCGTCCTCACCCGCAGTGGCTGCGGAGTACAAATGAGAAACCCAGGCCCAAGTATCGCTCTCTCTCTCATCAGCTCTGCAGCGGCGAGAAGGAAAGAAACATCCTTTCCTGTCTAGTAACGAACGAGCCATTGGTCTAGTCCGATTTATTCACAGCCTAATTTGCTCTTACCTATGTAGACGTCTAGTTCTTAAACCTTGATGCTCGGGGAAAAAAAGTCGAGGCCGTGCTCCTCCAGCAGACAAATACAGATCTCAGACCTGCTTGACAACCATATTCCACAACCAACTGGTGGGAAAATGTTTCTTCTGTTGCTTTTGCACATTGTCTTGGCGCTTTGGCCAATGTTATATTAGAAATAACTAACTGAAGGCTAATTTGTCTAAAAGTTCAAGTCAAGTTAGATGTATCTCTTTAGCGCTTTTTACAATGGAGCATTTTCTCAAAGCAGCTTTACAATTTTAGCTTATATTCTAAAATCTAAGGCCAATCCCAAATTGAGCAAGCCTAGGGTGCCAGTGGCAAATCTCACTTTAGGAAAGAAGCGCATGTACATTAAGGCCGTCCTTCACACCGAGTCCAAAACTGATGGACCGAGACACTCAGTAAAATGTTTAATCGGAGCCTGGTCTAATTTCTGCATTAAAATCAGGCTGACCAATCAGAGCTCGGTTGCCGGGCAGAACAGCTCATCAGGAGCTTATAGGATGAGCAACAGGCTGCCTCTAAAAACATGGATATTAAAGAACAGATCTGGTGGAACAGAACTGAAAGGCTGGAGAATGATGGAGATAAAGCTCACAGGAACTGGATGGAAGCGTCTGATTATTTATCTAAGAATAAAAAGCTTCCTGCACTCATCTTCACTCAGGTTTTTGTTTTTGTAAGTTGACGATGTGAAAAACACACGGTGAAATCTTCGGCACATTAAGAGAAGGGAGATTAAAGAAAGAAAAAGATTTCAGAGTGTTTGCACAAAGAAACATAGCGCACTTGGTGTGAAGGTCCAAAAAGTTGTAAAAGTTGTACTCGATGTGAAAAGGCCTCAAGTCTTAAAGTTTAGAGACATAAAGCCACGGCTGTGGTCCTGCAGCATAAAAATCAACAAACAAAATGTTAGTTATGCGTTTGCACCCTTCTTAATAATCATCGATCCATTTGACACAATTTTCTATTAGAAATAACTAACTGAAGGCTAATTTGTCTAAAGGTTGTCACTAGGGGGTCAGAAGGAGCAAGGATCATCTCTCAGACCTTTAGTAAAGTGTTTGTTTTATTTTGTTATCTTATATAGTCCTTACGGGTGCAACAATGCAAAAATCTGAAATATGCACCTTTTCTTCATGACAGTTGCAATTTTTTTTAAACACCGGAGGGCCACTATGCATCAGGTTAGCATATCTTCCATTCTGCAATGGAAACTGGAGAGATTGGAGATGTTTAAATATGTTTGTCTAGAGGCAAAAGCAGGAAGCTGTTCATTAAAAAAAGGTTGGATTAAACAGATATTTGGAGCGCTATCCTGCTGAAGATGGTGCTCTGTGCTCATAGAGGGGTGCACATGGTCAGCAACAATACACAGGGAGGCTGTGGAGTTTAAACCGTGCTCAGTTAGTTTTAAGGGTCCCAAAGTGTACCAGCACCACCTACAAGGTAAGACGGACCCATCGTTTTTTCACCTTGTTCACACCCAATTCTGACCTGACCATCCGAAAGTTGCAGCGGAAATCGTGACTCATTGGACTAGGAGAAATTTTTCTAATCTTCTATCGTCCGATTTTGGTGAGCCTGTGCCAATTGGAGTTCTTAACTGTAGCCCATCTGCTTCAAGGTAGGATGCGTTGTTTGTTCAGAGATGTTCTTCTGCATACCTCATTACTGTTTGCTTTCTAGCCGCTCGAACCAGTCTGGCATCAACCTGGCTTTTTCACCCAGAGAACTGCCCTCACTGGATATTTTCTCCATTCTCTGTAAAACCTATAGATGGCGCTGTGTGTGAAAATACCAGTAGATCAGCCGTTTCTGAAATACTGAACAACCATGCCACGTTCAACGTCGCTTAAATCACTTATCTGTCCAATTCTGATGCCCATGCTCGTCTTGATCGTGTCTACCTGCCTAAATGCATTCTGTCGTGTGATTGGCTGATTAGATATTTGCGTACACAAGCAGTTGAACAGGTGTACCTAATAAATAAAGTGGGCAGTGAGTGTTGAGTGCTTAAAAATGCACCATCTCAAATTTCACCATCTGAGGATGCCCAAGCAGGTCGGGTCCCTTTTTTAGTCCCAGTCCTCCCAAGGTTTCTTCCGTATAACATTTAGGGATGTTCCTTGCCACTGTCGCCTTAAGCTTGCTCAGTTTGGGGTTGGGCTTAGACAATAAAAGATGTTCTAAAATTCTAAAGCTGCTTTGGGACAATTCTTCATTGTAAAAAGCGCCACAGAATAAATTTGACATTGACTGATGCAAGGGCTTCACAGAAACCTTGGGATGGGCTATATTGTTTCAGGATGTCAGCAAGATATTTGAAATTAAATAATCGATCCAGGAATGCTTAAAACAATCTCGTATATCCGTTAAACAGCAAGCCCTACATAAATGTTTTCTATTGCCTACTCGCCGTCCAGCTGGAACAAAAAAGGAAACATGTCGATAATTCTGAACCGTTTCTCGCCTCCTTTTTCTCCTTGAAAGAGTCGCCTGGAAAGGGTTAAACCCCTTCCCCCTGACTTTGCCTCTTTCCTCCCTCTCCGTCTCCCTGCATCCATTTGCAAATGATCTCGCTTGTCTGCATATTGTCACTTGCAGCCTGCCCGCACATTCATCAACTGTCGGCCGGTTCTCGGCGGCACCCCCCCGCGCCCTCCACACTTAATTGTTCCCACTCTGACCTGCGCGAATAGAGAATGATGTCCCCCTCTCTCGCGCCGGTGCGGGGAGCTGAGGATGAACAACTCTGCGGGGATGGACCACGGTCACGTAGCCTCTTGTACGTACCCCCCACCCCCCCCTTTCCTCGCCGTGTTTCTGGGGCACAGTCCTCCCCCATTAGCGCATGAAAGAAAGACAAAGATGAGACTGGAATTGAGACTCGGTGCAGCGTTGCGTCTCCTCAGGCCTGCGGACGGACCATCTTCCGCATCCTCGCTCGTGAGTGAAAGGTGCAGTGGGACCGGGCTGGCGTACCAGCCGTCATCCGCAATGGATTTATGGGCCCTTATCAGCATGCCATTTGCATGTTCCCTCTCTTCGGGTCAGGACTCGCCTCCGTGTTCTCCCATGCATCACTGCGGCTCTGCTCCTAAACACTCCCGCCGCATTAGCCGCGACAAGGCATCAATTATAAATGGCACGGTTTCACCGTTGCAAAACACTACTTCCAGTCGGCTTAAATGGGATTAAAAATTAAATGTTGCTCGCTGAAAAGGAATAGGGAAGCAGCTCCGACTCGGAACACTTTCAAGCCCGACCGTGGGGCCAGCGGGGAGAGAAACGCCGCTGCTTTTCCGTGGCTCTGCCGTGCCAAAGAAGTGAAACCTTTTGATGCCTGGTCTCCAAGCAGCAAATATTTACCCGACTTAAGGCTGCGCTGCACAAACAAGTGGTACTTAAAACAGAATTCGGACCCGGTTCATAATTCAGCGATGCTGCTGCTGCTCGGGTTCATAATTCAGCGATGCTGCTGCTGCTCGTGTTGTGAGGTGGGGAGGGAGACTCGTGTAGGTATCACTTCTCCTGTTTAAATCTTAAACAGCCACTCTGCTGGTGGCATGGAAACGTCTCCCGCCGACATCGAGTAGGTAGGAGTAAGGAAAGATGTTCGGACATACGGGACGCTTAAGCTCTCATCCGAGTGACTTCAGTCGGTGATGGTGTGCTAATAACGCTCGTGAAAGCCACAAGAGGCGTTAAGTATGAATAAATGATGGCTTACAGACGGTTACACACACACTTTATAGCCTCACACTGTAAAAATGGGCGAGGAAAATCTCGTGTTGGTTACAAACGGGTGTCTGACTTCTCTATCCCCAGCTCCTCCGAGGGATCCCCAAACCTTCCAGAACCCAACTGGAGATCCTCCATCTGTAGGCTGTGTTGGGAGCTGAAAGTCAAAGTCAGAACATGACACTATATGGGGAAAAAAGTATTGGGAACACCCCCGCATTAGATCTACAGGAGCTATTCCCATTCTAAATCCCAATAAGGATTAATATGAGAGTCGGTTTCTCTTTGCAGCTCTAAAGCTTCAACTTCTTCTGGGAAGGCTTTTGCCATGCTCAAGACTTTTGACTCGGACTCCCACACTAGTAGTTCAAATAGGACTCTTAAAAGACACATCGCAGAACTTGAGAATCGCTCGGACTTGCTAAAGAACCACATGCCAGAGGACTCAATTTGGATGTGCTTAGGCTTTCACCCTAAAAAGTCAAGACTGTTCTCAACTATCATGCTACGGACTCAGGACACAGCTTGGACTTGCTTACTAGACACGCAAGACCAAGAAACTTCTACTCGGACTTGTATGCCAGTGAGACTCAGAACTCACACTCAAGGAAACGCGAGAGGAGACTTGTCTCAGACTTCTGTGACAGATTACTCAGGGACTAGTCTGGGACTCGCATGCTAGGGACACGAATTGGACTCGCATATCAAAGACCCTCGATTTCGAGCATCAATATGGAGACTTGAGAGTCAAACTTGCACACTGTAAAGTTGAGATTCAACTTGGACTCTCGCATGCCAGAAGCTCTGCACTCGACTTGGACGTGCATTATCAAAAGATTTGAGAGTTTGGTCTTGCATAGTCAAGTCAAGTCAGATTTATTTATATAGCGCTTTTTACAATGGAGCATTGTCTCAAAGCAACTTTACAAGTTTAGATTTATCTCCTAATAACTACGTCCAATCCCAAATTGAGCAGCAAGCCTAGGGTGACAGTGGCAAGGAAAAAACTCCCTAGTTCTAGGAAGAAAACCTTGGGAGACCAAGACTCAAAAAGGGACCCAACCTCCTTGGGCGGCGTAGATGATAAATCTAAGAGCAAAAACTAAAGTCATGGAGTCAAAGTTCGAATAAAATGTGAAGTATGCACATCGGTATTAAGTGGCCCGGGGTATGATGGGGCTGGAGCTGATGACAAAAAAGCAGCTTTTCAGTGGAGCTCCAGCAGATGAACATCATGTGTGGGGCCGCGGAACTGCCGAAGAACACAGCTCGGAGAGGAGAAAACAGAAAAAAGTAATTAGTTATTGATTAAGAGCACAGTGTTTATTAACAATCATTTGATGCCAAGTTGTAGCATGAGACCCCGGCAGCATTAGCTATAAGCAGCATAGTTAGAAAGCTAGAAAGAGGAGAGAACTGGTAGGGTAAACACAGCCAAGAGGGATCACACTGAGACATTGGCAACCCCACGGGAGGCAGAAGACAGCAAACCCAACGTCTCTGATCACCATAAGACTCTTTGACACTATGAACCCCCAGCTCTGCCCTTATTCTAAGGCAAGGATGCATGAGTCAAGATCACGAGGACCGAAGCCTAGTTCAGCCAGGATCGCCCAACTCGACACTCCCGGATAGCGGAACAAGGCAGGCAGGCCAGACATGACTCCAGACTCCGGCCCCAGCAAACCCCAAGCCATGCATCCTGGTCTAAAATCTAGTCAAAAGCCTGTGTAAATAGGTATGTCTTTAGCCTAGACTTAAAAACTTGGGAGAGTGTCTGAATCTCGAACGAAAGTGGGAAAGTTTATTCCATAGTTGGGGGGCCAACTGTAGTGTTGCTGTAGTGTGCTCTGGCCCCATCCCAATGCAGCGAGGTGACCAAACCTACAGCAGGTTATGGTCGCTGAACTGCTGGCTGTCCAAGTGGTGCTCTGAAAAAACAACATGGGCTATATAGACAAACTGGACAGCCTTTGAGGATAAGCCTGGCCTTTTAGGATGGGACGGTGTCCATCCCACTCGGGAGGGTGCTGCTCTTCATCTCCTGCAACATTGCCCATTGCATACAAGACTTCTGACTCAACTCAGACTCTCACAGAAGAAATTTGCACACAACAGACTTGCCTCAGACTATCACACTAGAAACCTGACTCAGAGTATCAGGTTAGGGACTCGAATCTGACTCGCGTGCTAGGACTTTTTATTGGGACTCTCACACTCAAGAAACTTGAGAATTGAATTGAACTTCCATGCCAAAGAATCAACACTTGACTTGGACTGACATGCAAGAGACTCAACTCAGGCTCGTACGCCAAAGACTCGACTCAGAGTATCAAGGTAGAGACTCGATTCAAACTTGCACACTAGAAACTTGAGATTTGATTCTGAGTCATAATGCCAGACACTCAGGACCTGCCTCGAGCTCTCAGACTCAAGAAACTCGAGACTTGACTCGCATCGCCAGAGCCTCATAATTCGACTTGGACCCACATAGAGACTTACACTAGAAACTTGTGACTCAATTCAGACTTCCACACCAAAGATTTGAAAGTTGGACTTGCATGTCTGAGATTTGAGAGTTGAGACAGTAGAGACTCCTGACTTGACTCGCACTTGCATGGAGCTCCTCATTAAAATCTCTTTAATGGAACGAGTTACTCAGGTGAGCATCAGAACTGGACACTGCCTACTTATGGAAGTGATGATGTGAAGCCGGTGGAGTTCATGTAAACTCCCGTTGTACATGTAACCCAGACCTAAACATTGTTACGGATAGACTGGACCCCAAATGCAGGGTTTGTTTAAACCGAGCTGCAGTTGAACCATTTCATAAATATACCATCAAAATCCCGTGTTCCTCAGCTGTGAGGTCATACTACATCAGTAAGCGAATACATCATAACCAACTGGCACTATCCGAGGTCAGGACCTGGTACAGAACAACCGGACCGACCCCCTGACCTCTGCAGGAGCCCCGTACCCTTAAGGAGGTCAGACCTCCATATTGGTAAATAGTTGCATGATAATGGGGTTTCCATGTGAGCGCGCTCAGACCCATTGTATATTAATAGAGCGAGTGTTTTATTCATGAGCTGGATTACTTTAGGGCAGGTCCAGGAAGCTTCTCGGGCTCCGGCTCTCAGCCGTGACACGACGAATCCTAACCGCACCGGACAAGTTCAGCGCTGCCCCCGTTTACCACTGCCCACCCTCCTGCCCATTATAATAATCCATTCAAGGATTAAAGAAGGTTTTATCTGGAAGCTCATGAATAATGGATAGGCTACTTCAAAATTTAATTGCCCCGAATTAAATGATTCAGGATAATGTTTCTTTTATAAATTCGTAATGGTCGTACGGGGCAGAAATACATTAGATAAAGCTCTGCCCCCCTTTTTTATCTGGGTGTAACCTTATGTTGTCCTGGGAGTAAAGCCTGTTTGTTAGATTTTATAGCTTTAAGCCTGTTTTAAGAAGTTAAAGTAGATGTAATCAACTGGTAACTCTGTAGTGATGCCACCAGGGGGCATCGTACAATTCAGTACAGAGTGCTGCACCATAGACTCACACCACAGACCTGACTCGGAGTCGCACACTAGAAGCTCCAGACTCAGCTCAGACTTTCACCTGAGAGACTTGAGACTCGAATCTGACTTTCACATTAGAAAGTTAAAATAGGACTTGGATTCGCACCCTAGAAACTCAGGACTCTACTTGGATTTGCACCCTAGAGACTTGGGCCTCAACTTGGGGACTCACACTAGAGACTCCACTCAGAGACTTGGGTCTGGACTTGCATGCCAAAACTCTCGCACTGTAGGCTCGACTCAGACTCACGTGCTAAAAATTCAACTCTGACTCTCACATTAGAGATGCCCACACTCGAAACTAGAGACTCAACTTGCCCTTGAACACCAGGGACATTATTTGACTTGGACTTGCATGCTAGAAACCCAAGACTCAACTTGAACTCGCATGCTAGAGCCTCGGATTCGCATGCCAGAGACTTAGGACTCAACTGGGTTTTGCACTTGAGGTTTGACTCGAACTTGTAACCTAGACACACACCAGAGACTCAAGACTTGACTTGGACTCTCACACTAGACTTGATTTCAATTCCCACGCTAGCAACTCGGACCTTCACATTAGAGACTAGACGCTTGACTTGGACTGTCAAAGTAGAGACTCGAGAGAGTAGAGACACCAGAGTCTCAGGACTTGACTCAGATTTGCACACTACAAACTTGAACTTGGACCCTCACACTAGAAACTTTAGACTCAGACAGTACCAACTCGACTCTGACTCACATGGTGGATACTCGAGACTCACCTCGTGCTTTCACACTCATCTCAGCTTCAACCACCAGAGACTCAGGACTCGACTTGGACTTGCACCCTAGAACCCCATGACTTGACTCAGACTCATACACCACAGACTCAACGCTGACTCTCCCACTGGAAACTAGAGACTTGAGATTCGACTTGGTTTTGGACGCCGGAGACTTAGGACTCAACTTAAACTAAATATTCGACTTGAACCCTGGACTTGACTCAGACTCTCATGCTAGAAAGTTGAGACTCAACTGACTCGGACCCTAGAAACTCCAGACTCAACTCGAACTCGCATGCTAGAGACTTGGGCTCACATACCAGACCCTCATGAATTTACTTGGACTTGCATGCTAAAGACTTTACTCGAACTCGTACTAGAGGCTTGATTTCCACACTAGAAAGTTTAGACTCACATGCTCGAAACTCGAGACTCATTTCAGGCTCAGGGGCCAGACACTCAGGACTTGGACTTGCCCCCTAGAAACTCCAGACTCAACTCGAACCTGCATGTCAGAGACTTGGGACTCCCTTGGGCTCTCTTGAGACTCGACTCAAACTCGCACCCTAGAGACTCAACTCAGACTCATGCTGGACACTCTCTTTGGATTTGCACACTAGCAACTGGTGGCTGAACTCAGACTTGCACGCTACAGAATCGACTCACCTTTCACAGTAGAAACTTGAGGACTCTTAACCCCAGACAGAAAACTCAAATCAGACTCTCACAGTAGAACTTCAAGACTCTCAACTCAGACTCGTACACAACAGACTCCCCACTAGAAAACTCGACTTGGATTGAAAGCGGGAGACGTAGGACTGAACTTTTATATATTTCATCCTAATTTTCATCCTAATTTAGAATCTCTGAGTAATTCAAATGATGACGCTGATCCTGTCCTTTGGTTTTTAACTCCGGGATTTCTCACTCTGAGTTTCTTTTGATAGTGGATCTTAGTTAACAGGCCTGACTTAGAAATCAGAAACATTTTTATTTACTGAATGGAAATTAAAACTAAATTTTTTTAATAAATGAAATCATTTTAAACTGATATATTTGTGTTTATTTTCTGTATAATAAATGGGATTTGGGGAAACTCTGTTCCTCGACTGTTAGCGACTGAAGCCCCAGTGAGGCAACGATAGACACCAAGTGCGGCTCGGTTTCAGTCAGACAGAGCAGAGCTTTTGTTTTTTTTACTGAACATTTCCTTCAGAGCAAAGAGTGACTTCACACAGAGGGGCAGGCAGGCAGAGCGTTTAATCCTGAACAAAACCAGCCCTGATTCATAAAGTCTCATCATGTACACAAAGAACAAACCGGGTTGCTGTGACGCCTTTAAACCCCGAAGCCGTGGGACGGACAGGACCTCCCTCAGTCCCCGGTTTCCGCCCAAAGGCTGCAGCAGACGTCCAACTAATAAAGCCACGGTTTAAATAACTCCGATCTCTCCGTCGTAGGCTGGGTAGCTTTCACTGCTTTCAGTCTCTTGAAAAACATAAAGAACGACGGAGCAGGGGCCCGCTGGGGGGAACGCGCCCTGGGACTTATTCCTCATCGTCCCTTTTAGCGTCAGTGTCGGCGTGACCGAGCCTCCTCCGGTATCCTTTTCGCTTCTCCGCTACCGTCCCCGTTCAGCACGGGCATCTCCGTGTTCCCTCCTCCCCATCCTCTTCCTCCAGTTGGCGCAGGACGATGGGCAACTTGGCGTCTGCGTTTCTCCAGCAGGGCGAATGGTGTCTCTCCTGCCTGGTAGACGGGAAGCGGAGCGCCATCGTCCAGCTGTTTCTGAAGTGCAGCCTCTTCGCTCGGCCGGCAGCCTCGGCTCGCTCCAGGATCTCCTTCTCGGCCAGTCGCAGCTTAACAGCCATGAGCGAATGAGGAGAGAGGGTCCGATTTCTCCAGGATCGAGCGGTCCTCCTGAATTAATGAATTTAAAAAAACACTACAGGTCAGTGATTATAGAGCTTCAGTCGTACGGAAACCTTTTTATTACGATCAGTTCTAATTAAGAAAATGGGACAGGTTTACTTAAGAGTGTAAATTGTTAAAGAAATAGTGTTAAGTCTTTAATGAAATGCTGAAATCAAACACTAAGCACAAAAGAACTGAACAAAAAAACTGATCAAAACACTACAAAGAACTGATTAAATACTAAAGAACTGATCAAACACTAAGAAGAGAATGATCATACACAAAGAACTGATTAAATATAAATACTGATTAAATGACTAAAGAACTGAACAGACACTAAACAAAGAACTGATTAAATACTAAAGAAACTGATCAAAACACTAACAAAGTACTGATTAAACACACTAAAAACTGATCAAACACTAACAAAGAACTGATTAAATACTAAAGAACCTGATCAAACAACTAACAAAGAAACTGGATCAAAAACACTAAAAGAACTGAATTAAATATAACGAACTGATCAAAACAACTAACAAAGAAACTGATTAAATACTAAAGAATATGATTTTTAAATACTAAAGAAAAGACACTGATCAGCCACTAAACAAAGAACTGATTAAATACTAAAGAACTGATCAAAAAACTAACAAGAACTGATTAAATACTAAAGAACTGATTAAATACTAAACGAACTGACAAAACACTAAGAAAGAACTGATTTTAAATACTAAAAGAACTGATCAGACACTAACAAAGAACTGATCAAAACACAAAAAAACTGATCCAAACACGAAAAACAAAGAACTGATTAAATACTAAAGAACTGATCAAACACCAAGAAAGAACTGATCAAATACTGAAAGAAAGGAGCAAACCACAGAAATGATTAAGACACTAAACAAAGAACTGATTAAATACTAAAGAACTGGTCAAACACTAAGAAAGAACAATGAAATACTAAGTGATGAACTGCTAATAAAGTACTGATCAAATATTTAATGTACTGATGAAATGCTAATAAATTATTAATCACATCATAATAAATCACTAATAAAGTACTGATCGAATATTAGCACAATCCTACTCAAACAACGACTCAAAGAACTGACTAACTACTAATAAAATACTGATAAAATAATAAAGTACTAATGAAATAAAGTTCGATACTGATCGAGTTCTTTTTAGGAACGTACACTTTTAGGAAAACACACAAAGAAAAGAAAATAACTCCACAGCTGTACACTCCTTGGCTGCACGTCACACAATTTTGAGATGAATCGGAACCCCCAGTGTGAAGTGGGACTTCCTGTCCAACCTCACAGTCATGTTCCAGACTCCAAACTAATCCCCATGTTATGGATGGAATGTACCCCGAGGGACGTACGACAGACACAGTGAAGGGTCCAACAGCTGTTAACTGATCCACCGGAACAGAAACCGATTCCATGCGACCTTTTTCATTTGGGCAGATAAATGTGATTATTGATCCATTTGGTTAGCAGAACTGTTCTAATTGTTTATTTAGTTAAAGTCAGGCAGGTGGAACTGGAGGGGATAAACCGTTCCCTTACTGGGAGCTCTAAGCTTTCGGTCTTCTTGTTAACAGAACTGGGACAGAGGACTGAGCTTTTCCCGCCTTACATTTCCTAACAATTATTCTGTTCCATGCCAGCGCTGCAGGATGGAGCTACGGAGCTAAGTGTTAGCGCTGGAGCGTTCTCATCGCTAATCATCTAAAGTAACGTTTTAATGCTTTGTTAAAAACACTAATCAAACACATCTGATAAGTACTAATGAAAGTACTATGAAATACTAAAAAGGTGATGATGAACTGGTTATCAAGTATTGATCAAAAATTTATAATATTGAGTGTTTATAGAGCTTTAATCTTAAACCAGTTTTATTACAGCCGATTCTAATTATGAAACTTTGTTACGGGTTTAATTATAACTGACTGAAATTATTTTTTACACCAAATACTAAAAGCAATAAGCCAATACAGTACTAATCACGTACCTAAAAGTACTGCTCATCAGACCCAACAGCCTGTCGAGTACAAAAAAACTAAAACAAACACCAAACCCTAATCAAATACCAATAAAAGTAATCAGGTACCGGTCACATCCCAATAAAATCCTGATCATACATGAATAAAGTACTGAACAAATACCGACACAGAACTGATCAAATACCAATAAAGTACTGATCAAACACTAATAAAAGTACTGAACACATACCAATACAATATTTATCAATACCGATACTAATAAAAATAAAATACTAAAAATACTGATCAAACACTAATACAGTAATAATCAAACACTAAAGTAGTGAACACACCAATACAATATTGATCAATACCGATACAGTACTAAAATACTAATATTTTACTAATCAAACACTAAAAAAATTAAATACTAAAAGTAGTAAAACACTAACAAAGTACTGATTAAACACTAATAATGCGCTGAACACATACCAATACAGTATTGATCAATACTGATACAGTACTAATCAAATACTAGGGTTAGGTTATACTAAAAGTACTAATCAAACACTAATACCGTAATAAAACAGATAAAATACCAATCAAATACTAATAAAGTACTAATCAAATATTGATAAAGTACAGGTCAAACACTAACGATGAACTGATCAACTGATAAATATTAATAACCTAAAGGTTACATACTGATAAAGTACTGATTAAATACCAATGAAAGTAATCAAATATTAAAGCATTGATCAATACTGATAGAGTACTAACCAAACACTAATAAATTACCAATTAAATACTGATACAGTTCTAAAACAAAACATATTGATCAATACCGATTCAGCACTAATAAAACAAAAAGTATTGATCAATGCAATACAGTGCTGATCAAACACTAAAAGTACTGATCAATAGGATACCACACTAATAAAGTACTGATCAAATACTGATACAGTACTAATAAAACAAGTACTGATCAATACCGATACAATACTGATTAAACACTAAAATACTGAATAAATACCGACACAGTACTGATCAAACAGTAATAAAGAACTGAATAAACACTAATTAAGTACTGATCAACACTAATAAAATACCGATACATTCCTATCCAAACACCGCTAATGTATTAATTAAATACCGATCTAGTACTAATCACATACCATTAAAGTGCTAATCAAAATATTAAAGTAATCAAACACTAATAACCTAAATCAGTGGTACAAGTACTACTGGTGGTACTTAAAGGAGCATGAGGTGTTTACTCCAGATGACCTCGGAAAATGTGCCAAGTAATTCCTTAATTATTAAGGAATTAGTTAATAATTAAAAACCTAAAGCTTTCATGTGCACATGACGTACATTTGGTAACGTCTTTTTTGCATTTGTCCAAAAACAAGAGTTACAAATGAATGCCTCGAAAAAATGGACTATAATATCCTGGCTGAAGGTTGCAGACGCCAGGAGCAGGGAACTCAACCTGGAAATTTAAAAACGCGTTTAACGTAACATGATAACGTTGGTCGCCGCCCTCAGATCAGCTGCTATTTAAACACAGGAGTCCGAGTCCGAGTCTCATGAACGAAAAAACGCATGGCAAGTTTTGAAAAGGAACACACGTCCATTAACACCTGCTCTCCGAGTCTGAAACTGATGGACTGAGATGCTGTGTAATGTTTAAATCAGAGCTTGTTCTAATTTCTGCATTAAAATCAGGCTGACCAATCAGAGCTCGGTCGCCGGGCAGAACAGCTCATCAGAAGCTTATAGGACGAGCAACAGGCTGCCTCTAAAAACATGGATATTAAAGAACAGATCTGGTGGAACAGAACTGAAAGGCTGGAGAATGATGGTGATAAAGCTCACAGGGACTGGATGGAAGCGTCTGATTATTTATCTAAGTGCATTCTGATCTGTTCATGATCACAGCTTACGATACTGAAAGGTGGCTGCTGTGGAATGCCCCTCCTAACAAACCCCACTAAGCTACAGCGTCTCCTTCAGAGAACTAAACAGAATGGGGACAGTAATCAGGAATCGATCAGAGATGTGGGAGTAAGTTGTTGTTCCCCTCCTATGACCCCGCGTTAGTGAGTCGGGTACCTCGGACGTGGTTTTGTAGGTTTTGAGGAGCAGGGCTGCTCTCGTCTCCAGGAAGGTCCACAGTTTGATCTCGTTGTCCCAGCTGACGGGGAATTCGGCGTTACCCAGCGTGAAGATCTTGTTGATGGCGTGCTCGCCCACCAGGTAATCCCGGAGCTCCTCTGAAACGACACACAGCCGCCTCCGAAAAAAAAACACAAAAAAATAGCGCCTCCGCGCTTACAGCCCCGATCAAACAGTGTGTGTGTGTGTGTGCGTGCGTGTGTGTTGTGAGAAATTACATAAGTCTGATTACAGGCCTGCTAACGAGATGAAAGGGCCGTGATAAGGAGCTGCGCCCCCTTAAAAATTACCATCGAAAATCCTATATGGCAAGAGGACACGCCCGCAACTGGTGGGATTTATGACCATCTCCTTCCGCATGTGTGTTTATGAATATGTCACCACCAGCCAGGAGATCAACTAAAGCACACCTCCAGCAGGCCTGGATCTTACCTTCAGTCATGCAGAAGACGCGCAGGAAGGCCAGGAGCTGCGCCGAAATGGGAGGATCGCTGCAGTGCAGGGCGAAAATGCTGGACCTGGACCGAAACACAGCAAAATGTAACGGAAAACAAGAGAGAGACGTCACACAGATCCTGTTTACCTCCCATTATACTTCGATTTCCTTAAACGACGACAAACCAACAACTTCGGGATTTAAAGTTAGAGCTTAAAAGTGGAGTTTTGCTTCGATAAGTAGTTTGTGGTTTGTTTTGGGTAGTGCCTTCGGTCCCCGCTGCTTTGACCAGCCGTTCATGTCTAATTTAGGGCTAGTAATGAGGTAAAAAAACAACCTAAATAATGATGTGAAAATAATCATGATTTGGCACAAAAGCAGCATCCAAAAGCCTGGTCTCCAATTGATCAACAAATGTTCCTCAAAGAAAGACTGGAAGGGGTTTATACGTTTCTCCTCTACAGGGCATAACTTCATTAAACCATTCTGAATCTGGAGGAATGTCCTAAAGCCCAAACTGCAGGAATGGACGATTATTAACGAATGAAATGAAATCTCTCGAGTTCACACTGCCTGCAATGAAAGAAAAGTCAAAGGATATGTACGGAACATCTGTGAGCTCTTGGTTTCTCTGACAGTGGCTCCGGGTTCGAGGCTTTCTACATGGTTTATAATCTTTAAATAAGCCCTGAGCGTTATGAGAAAAAGCTGATACGGGTTTTAAAACCAGCTCAATTATGCACCATTCACTCCTCAGTCGCTGGAGAGGATCTATTGTGCTTTCAGGTCCAATCCCAGCCAGCGTCGGATGAAGAGAACAGCTCCGAACCTAAAGTCATTTCAGACAGACGATTCCACGAGCGGATCGATGACGCCATACACGGGCGGCATTATTACACCTTACAGGTTTCCCCGCTCGGTGATTTAATTAGCCTCTGCCCTCGGCTTCGTCCGCAGTCGGCGCAGCGAGGAACGATTAGCCCTTCAACAGAGAGCAGCGGCTTTGTGAATATTTACCCAAATATCACTCCCAGTTTAGTAATGCACTCGGATACAACAACAAACGCCGCGGCATCGCAGCTACCGACGCAGAGTATGGTTACATTTCACTCACGCGGGGATGCCAGCTCGTGCCAGCACCTCGGCCTTCATGGCGTAGAGCCGCTCGCTCTTACTGACGCCCAGCTTGATCTTCACCCGGTCGTGAGCGTTGTCCTCGAAGAAGAAGCCGTTGTGTATCACGAACTCGGTGTTAGACCTCGTACCATAGAATATGTAGATCTGGAAACAGAACCGAGCATTATGGTCACGCCCTGCTTACTTTCCTGCACCGCCTTCGCCACGCATCAGATATCGAACCCGGTCCAAATCCAGATTCTTCGGTCTGATTGGGAGATCCAGGCTTGTAATGCAGCTTTTTGATCAGATTGCACTGTTCAATGGAGCTACGCTTTTCCTTTCCCCACAGGAACGAATGGGGTGCGAAAAGTTTTTTGCAAGCTCCTCATGTTTCACAGTGATACAAAACCACAGCAACCACCTAGCAACCACCTGGGATACCATTAGCAACCACCTAGCAACCACCTGGGATAACCTTGGCAAACCACCTAAGCAACACCACAGCAACCACCTAACTACCACCTGGGATACCTTTGCAAACCACCTAGCAACACCACAGCAACCCACCTGGGATACCTTGGCAATCCACCTAGCACACCACAGCAACCACCTGGCAACCACCTAGCAACACCACAGCAACCACCTAGCAACCACCTGGGATACCTTGGCAACCACCTAGCAACACCACAGCAACCACCTAACAACCACCTGGGATACCTTGGCAACCACCTAGCAACACCACAGCAACCACCTGGGATACCTTGGCAACCACCTAGCAATCAACAGCAACCACCTGGGACACCACAGCAATGGCCTGGCAACCACCTGAGACACCATAACAACCACCTAGCAACCACCTGGGATACCTTGGCAACCACCTAGCAACTAACAGCAACCACCTGGGACACCACAGCAATGGCCTGGCAACCACCTGGGATACCTTAGCAACCACCTGGGACACCATAGCAACCACCTGGGATACCTTAGCAACCACCTGGGACACCACAGTAATTGCCTGGCAACCACATGGGACACCATAGCAACTACCTAGCAACATCAACAATAGCAATTACCTGGGACACCATAGCATCCACGTATCAATACTTTATATTAACCACCTGAGACTCCATCTAGCAACACCATAGCAATCACCTAATAACACAATAGCAACCACCTAGCAATCACCTGAGACACCACAGCAACCACTTAATAACATCACAGCAATCACTGGGGCACTATAGCAATTGTCTAGCAACCACCTAGCAACAAAACAGCAATCACTTAACAACAACCTGATACACAATAGTAACCACCTAGCAACACCATAGCAACCACCTAATAACACCAAAGCAAGCACCAGGACACCATAGCAACCACCTGCCAATACTGTAGCAACCACCTGGGACAACATAGCAATTGCCTAGCAACCACCTAATAACACCAGAGTTACTGTAGTGACAACATAACAACCAACTGGCAAACCACAGCAACTGGGGACTGTGGTAGCCTAGCGGGTAAGGTACTGGACTATGGACCAGAAGGTCCAGGGTTCAAATCCCACCTCTGCCACTGTTGAGTCCTTGAGCAAGACCCTTAACCCACAACTGCTTGGATTGTAAGACTGTATCAATTGTAAGTCGCTCTGGATAAGGGCGTCTGCTAAATGCTGTAAATGTAAATGTAAGCAACCACGTACTAATGACTTGGCAACAACATGGCCCTGACCTACCAGAACTGGTGTGCCTTTTTGACCATGTAGCAAGAGCCTAGTAAGTGGAATCCACTTTCGCTGCGCCACCATATGGTTTCCTTCAGGAAAGGCACTTTTCTAGTTCATCTATATAATCGGACGTCCGATCGTCTAAGGTCTCATAAATCCTCAACCTGTGCTTTAGAAACACTTAAGCCTTAGAGGTCTGAGGTTATTTGGGTTGTTCTTGTTTTTGTCTCTTTAAAAAAGACTTCGTGCTGCCATACGCACCGGCCTGATACTGTGAGGCATTTTTATATTAAGCTTTTTTTTCCCCATTTAAACCTCCTCTAAGTGAAAAAGCCTTTCCTTTTACAGATTATTTACGATCAGTAATAACTGAGAGAAGTTTGGTTTTCCTAGATCATTGTTTTAGTGGGTTAAACCACGTCAAGCTTTTTACTTATAACGTAAAAAATAATTACTTTTGAAGTTACATACCTAAACATTTGGCACATTTTTCCACCATCTTGGAACTGAAACTTAAAATCGATAAGCGATTCGGAATCTGTCATTTAAGACGAGAGCTTTAATCAGGTGTAAGGACACATTTCACATCACATTTAAGTCGAAACGGACAGAAGGAAGCTCGCCAGTTCTACAAAAAGTCCTCCTAAATCCGTCTTCCATCCCATAGCGTCCTTCAGCAGCCCCGTCACGTCCCCATCCCTCTGCCTCTAGTTGGAGAGGAGACGATAAAGAGCCGGGCTCAGACTGCCCCGCCCCCAAAGCCCCGTCCCACGCGGCGTCTCCTTCTCCCCGCGGCCTTATCAAATAATTCGCATTCGGCACAGGAGGAGGAGGACGGAAGTCCACCGGGCCTGTCAGCGTGCGCCCCGCGTATCGGCTCAAAGCCTCGCCTCCGATATTACCCACCAGCCCCATAATAGCCGCGCTGATAACTGCGTCACACCGCGCAGAGCCGCGAGAAACGGCGCCGGCGCGTGATCGGAAACCCAAAGGCCTACAGAGGTGCTGATCTGATCGCTCACCTGATCGTTCTCCTTATAGTCGTGGAGAGCGACACACTCGCACCGGTCATCCTCCAGGTTGTATCCGGTCGTGATCTGTCAAAGCACAGAGTGCATCAGTAAAGCAAAAGTATGCAGACGCCTCCAAGGGTCTAAGTATTACAGCCATGCATAAAAGCACTCTGATCGGCAGGTTTTAGACCAGAATGTACCCTGAGCTTGCCTTCAGCCCCCCGCAGGGGTCACTGTTGCAGCACTGAGGAATGATGCCCATGCTCTACCTCAGGCATGGCCCATTGTGCCGGTGTACCACCCTGCCTGGCACAGCAGGGAACTGCCACTGTGCCACCAGAGCGCTCTAAACAGTTTTGTGGAGCAGGTTTTGAAACCACAAGGAAACTATGTAGATCCTGATATCACCAGCACAGCAGACGGTCCGATCATATCAGGTGTCCACAAACTTTTGGTCATGCCATGTATAATATCTGTAGTTATATATTAAAATGATCTCTCTAATGAAAATATCAAATTGCTTAGTGATTTTTTTATTTCAATAGCTAAACATTACAAGACCGTCCTACTGAGCCTCACGCCACCATCAGATTAACACACACACACACACACACACACACACACACACACACACACACACACACACACACACACACACACACACACACACACTCCTATTTCAATAGGTCCTCAAATTTATGCAAACACAAATAAATCTCTTAACGGAATTTGCACAATTTAATAAAACTTAGCCGATTTGTCTCAGCTTTGTGATAAACACATAAAAAAAAACAACTATTACACAAAACAAAAGGCATTTTTATTAAACCTAAACCAGGGGAATAACGGAAAGGCGTTTCATTAAGCGTCCTAATAACTCCCATCTTCAGCGCACACGCACACGCACACACACACACACACACACACACACACACACACACACACACACACACACACAGCTCTGTGGCACCAGGCTCCGAACACAATCAAAGGCAAATTATTCAAATAGAAATAAAAGATCCCGAGAGATGCGAGTCCAATCAGCACACACACACACACACACACACACTATAGGTTAGGAGCATCATCCTAAACTTCACCACTGTCTAACAGAAAACTGGGCTGTACTGGGCACAGACTGGGCATGATCTTAAAATCCGTGGCACGATACAGTACACAGAACATTCTTAGTGTGTGTGTGTGTATAGACTCACCAGGCCGTTGGTGTGGTTGCACATGTCCCACAGCGGGATCAGAGCCAGAGTCACCCGACTGCCGTCCTCTGTAGGGATCTGGTTCTGCCGGGTCATCACAGACGATACGGCCCATCTGAAACCACAAACACACCCGACATCAAACCCAAACCCATTCCCTCTGCCTTCATCTCACTGCAGACAGAATGAACCCGAGATACTTCATGTTTGTTCTGGTCAGCTTCATCTCATTTGTTAATAAACATCCATTCCTGCATTTCAGCCCCACAACACATTCCAAAAAAAGTTGGGACGGGAAAATTTAGGGCTAGTTATGAGATAAAACTAAATAATGATGGAATTTCAAGCAGGTGATTATAACCATGATTTGGTACAAAAGCAGCATCCAGGAGAGGCTGAGTCTCTGAGGAGTAAAGATGATCAGAGGATCTCCAGCTTATCAACTAATGTTTAAAATCAATGTTCCTCACAGAAAGACTGGAAGGGATTTATTTATCTCTCCCTCTGCTGAGCATAATATCATTAAACCATCCAGAATCCGGAGGAATTTCAGTGCATTAAGGGTAAGGGCACAAGCCTAAACTGAAGAGGGGTGATCTCCGCTCCCTCAGGAGTGGATCACATGGACAAGGGATTCCTTTATCAAACCTTTATCAGGCCCTACAATACAGAGTTACATTCACAAATGTGCACGTGGCTGTGGAAGGAGAGGGTACGGGTGCTGCACTGCCCCCTGCAGTCCTGACCTGTCCCGAATACAGAAAGTCTGCGGGGTTTTGAAATCTAAAATGGGACGATGGCGACCCAATCGTTCTGCTTATAGTCGTGGAGAGCGACCCACTCGTCGTGATCTGTCAAATCATAGAGTGCATCAGTAAACCAAAAATATGCAGACGCCTCTAAGGGTCTAAGTATTACAGCCACTCAAAGTGCTCTGATCGGCAGGTTTTAGACCAGAATGTACCCCGAAATGTTCTCCACCTTAAGACGTGATCAGAGGGAGAACGGAACAGAAGAACCTGATCCCTCCGTCCCTCGGTCATAAAACTACTTAAGTGTGAAAAGAAATAAAACATTACAAAGCAGTAAATGCTTTGCCATCCCAACTTTTTTATAATGTATTGCAGGAATGGATGTTTATCAACAAAGAAAGAAAAAAAAAAAAGAAAGCAAGCAAAGCAAGGAAGAAAGAAATTCTAAAAGGAATACTGAGAAAGAACAAAAGAAAGAAAAACAAAGAAAGGCTAAAGAGAAAGAAAAACTTCTAAAAAGAATACTGAGAAAGAAAGAAGTAAAAGAAAGGCTAAAGAGAATACTGAGAAAAAAGAAAGAAAACAGAAAAAGACTAAAGAGAATACTAAGGTAGAACAAGCAAGCAAGAAAGAAAGAAAGAAAGGCTAAAGAACACAGATAAAAAGAAAAAAATAAAGGTTAAAGAGAATACTAAGGAAGAACAAGCAAGCAAGAAAAAAAGAAAGAAGGGTAAAGAGAATACTGAGAAAGAAAAGAAAGAAAGAAATGCTAAAGAGAATACTAAGAAAGAAAGAAAAAAAAGAAAAAGAAAGCAAAGCAAGGAATAAAGAAAGGCTAAAGAGAACACTGAGAAAAAAAGAAAAAAGAAAGAAAACAGAAAAAGGCTAAAGAGAATACTAAGGAAGAACAAGAAAGAAAGAAAGAAAGACATGCTAAAGAGAATACTAAGAAAGAAAGAAAAAAAGAAAAGCAAGGAAGAAAGGCTAAAGAGAATACGGAGATAAAAAGAAAAACAAAGAAAGAAAACAGAAAAAGGCTAAAGAGAATACTAAGGAAGAACAAGAAAGAAAGAAAAAGAAAGGAAGGCTAAAGAGAATACTGAGAAAGAAAAAGCAAAATAAAAAGAAAGAAAGAAAAGAGTGTTAAAGAGCAGTTGCACAGGCGTACCTAATAAAGCGGACGCCTTATATTGTGCATGTTATTTAAAGATTACTAATCAGATTTTCATACGTTTTTTCCGAAGCACCGCGCCCTGCTTTCTCCGCGGGTCCATCGGGTACACACCCGGGCCGGTGGCAGTGCCCACACGGCGCTCTGAGCGTTTGGTCTAGATCACACGTCAGACTTAGTAAATCCCCCACATTTCGTTCAGGGCCACCGCAGACTGAACCAGGGCCCGTGACGAGACGCTACTCTCTCGCACGTTGCCCGGCGGGAGCCAGCGCTTGCATCACGCGCAACAATCCGGAGATAAAAGGGGGCCGGTGATGAATTATTCCCTCTCAGATAATTCGGTGCTAATGAAAGAACAATGAGAACAAACGGCTCGTTTTGAGAGGCCATTCTGAGCCGGCCGCCTCCCCTACGCTCCGCTTTCTAGTCCAGAGGACCCGGGACACGCGGCAGGACGTTCCAACCAACCTGTAGTCGTCGAAGGTGAAGGCATCCTTCAGGGGCAGCTTGGCGGCGTTGGGATGAGTCTGGGGATCGGAGGTGACGAGCAGAAAGGACGGCGCCGCGTGAGCAAGAGAATAAAGGGGGATAAAATGAAAAGGAGAGAGAGGCAGAGAGAACACAAATCAGTCGGGGGAATCTCATTATGCCGCTGCCTAACAGATCCTAACAAGAGCAGGAGGAGGAAGGAGCGTCCGGCGGAGGTACGGTGGGATCATGGTGGCATTAGCCCCCCATACATCACTGTCAACTTAATTTGTTGTGCCCAGCAGCCGTCATAAATCTGCTTCATCAATTTGGGTGACAGAGAGGCACCGGTGCCACAGAAATCTACATTTAAAGGAACAGACCCGCTCCCTCCGAGGGCTCATTTGCAGCGCGTGTCACGGACGGGGAAAACTCCTACGGAAAAGAAGAAAAAAAGGAAAAACAGAAGCTCCTGAACATGCAAAATGAGTCATAAAAATAGAGCCGGGATGAATGTGTAACCCACCCAGGTGCTGCCGGGGCTACGCGTGTGGCTCGCGGTCCCCTAAATGAAGCCCTGAGCTGCGGCTCCAGCCACAGGGAGAAGCCATTCATCACCGCGCAACCAAACTTCATCAGCTTTATTCAAACCGACGCAGCATCGCCGGTACGAAACGCCGACTCGTTCACTTAGGATTATTTCTACGGGTCAAGCCATAATGCACTCCTATCGGTACCCCACTGCTAAAACATCATCAGACCATGAATTTCCCAATAACTGTTTATTATACAGACAATAAACACAAAAATAGCGATTAATGAGCTTTAATTTCTTAAACAGGAAAACTGTAGGAACTACAACACTACTTGAAATGCGGCCAAAGAATGTGGCTCGTGTCCCAATACTTTCGGACATGTGCAGATTTGTGTTCCAATATTTTGGCCACATGTGGGTTTGTGTCCCAATTCTTTTGGCTGTGTGCAGAGGCGTGTCCCAATATTTTTGGCCAGATGTAGGTTTGTGTCCCAATACTTTTGGCCGTGTGTGGATTTGTGGCCCAACAGTTTTGACCACATGTGGGAGCGTGTCCGAATACTTTTGACCATGTGAGGGCATGTTCCAATACTTTTGGCCGCATGTGGGTTTATGTCCCAATACTTTTGACCCTGTGCGGATTTTGTGTCCCAATACTTTTGCCCACGTGGAGTGGAATGGGTGTGTGGAGTGTGTGGATTATGTGAGGTGTGAGGCACGGAGTGCTCTGTGGTGACATCAATTTCAGTTACAGTTTGAATTTTGTTGGTTGGAATTGGAGTCTGAACATCCCGTCAGTGCATTTCTATGGGAGATTTTTTTATATCTAAACTTAAATCTTATTAAAAACGATAAATGCGATTGACTCCAAACCACACAGCGCCCCCCACAGAGCGATGAGCTATGTAACGGAGTTTGAACCGGGTCTGTACGTTAAGCGGATCGAGCTGCATCAATCACAGATGTGTGGAACAAGAACTTCCAATAATAAAAAGATGAAGTTTGAGAGATAACAAAACAGAGTGCTTAGTAAAATGTTTCTGATTTGTAAGGCAGGCTGTTACTAGGATCCACTGCCAAAAGCAAATCAGAGCCAGATCCCGTTAGAACCAAAGGACAGGACCAGCGTCATCATGTGGACTACAACTCGATTAGTGACTGTAACTCACTTAGATGAAGCTAAAGAAAGAAAGAAACAAATAAATACTGTCTGAGAAAGAAAGAAAGAAAAACAAACACCAAAAGAAAGAAAGGCCAAAGAGAATACTGAGAAAAAAAAGGAAAGAGGAAGGAAGGAAGGAAGAAAGGAAAGAAAAAAAAAAAGACTAAAGAAAATACTGAGAAGAAAAGAAAGAAAAGCTAAAGAGAATACTGAAAAAAAGAAAGAAAGAAAGAAAGAAAGAGAATACTAATAAAGAAAGAAAGAAAAACAGAGAGTGAAAGAAAAAAAGGCTAAAGAGAATACTGAAAAAGAAAAAGAAAGAAAGACAGAAAAAGAAAAAAGGAAAGACAGAAAGAAAGGCTAAAAGAGAATACTGAGAAAAAAGAAAGTAAGATTAAAGAAAATACTGATAACGAAAGAAAGAACAACAGAAAGAGCAACAGAAAGAAAGGCCAAAGAGAATACTGAGGAAGAAAGAAAAGAGAGGAAGGAAGGAAAGGAAGAAAGGCTAAAGAAAATACTAAAAAGAAAAGAAAAGAAAGAAAGAAAAAGAAAAAAAAGGAAGACAGAAAGAAAGAAGGAAGGAAAGAAAAGGAAGGCTAATGAGAATACAGAGAAAGAAAAAGAATGAATGAAATTTAAAAAAAAAAAAAAAAGAAGAAAGAAAAACAAACAAACAAAAAAATAAACATAGCCTAAACAGAATACTGAGAAAGGAAGGAAGAAAGAAAGAAGTCCAATCACCTTTCAAAGCCAGCAGATTTCATAAACTCATAACACTGATTTCGGCAGGACTTGACCTGCAGGATTTGGTGTAGCTGCAGGGCCGGACTGAACTAGAACCCGTCCCAGAGCTGCTGCCCAGGCATCTCCACATGCTTTGGTTGATTTATCAGTGAAGCCTTTGTGGTGTCCTTCTGCTGACACTTTTGAGGAAAACGCAAACAGGATCTACACAGACGAACGCAGACGTGCCCCTGACCCAAACACCCCCCCATACAGAGCACCGATATCGCCCTAAAAGTACGTACGGCACGATTCGAACCCGAGCTCATATCAGCCGGTTTAATGGTGAGACTCAAACAGAGCAGAACAAGCATGAAATGGAAGCACTCAGAGGTGGTCGCTAACTTTTGCTTTGCACGTCTCTTCCCATTAATCAATTTCACTGACACTAATTGAGCCCTGTACTACCACTCACTGGCCCACTCTCTCTCGCACACACACGCGCACACACACACACACACACACACACACACACACACTCTCCCGTGCTGAATGGAAGCGTGTGGATGCTGATTCAGGTGAAGCACAGAGCTTTTTTTAAGTCTCCAAGTAAAGAAAACGTTGTCCAGCAGTTGTCAGACGTCAGAGAGACGCGTTTTCGCTTAAGAATTATTCACCGGGCGACGGGGCAGGTTTAAACACCACAGTACCCTCCACCCACCCCCTGTATGTCTCCTTCAAGCCTGTGTTGAAGGTCTGGACCAGCTTTGAAGTGGCTTCAGAAACCCTGATAGACAACCATTAAAAGATAAGCGAGGACAGCCAGGACGCAGAAACCGGGGTTTAAGATCCACGTCCACAATATCCGCAATAACAAATAAATCGAGGAGTAAATAAACCTATTAGGGGACTGACGGAAGCAAGGTCAACGCTTCTGCAGAACGTTCCTCCATCAAACTTCAGGAGTTCAGAGACGCCCGTGAAAGCCTCGCCATGGGTAAAGGACCTTATAATGACGTACAAACTCATACGGGTCACCTTGACTTTTTTTTTTTTTTTTAGAGAGCAGGCAACATGATGAAGCTCCAAAAAGACTGAATCTGGATTATTATTCAGTGACCACAGCTTTTATAATCAAACATCAGAGTGGTTACTGAGCTAATATCAGGTTAAACGCTGAAACATTGGCATTTACTCCAGTTATTCCAGAAATATCACCCTCCACAAACCGGTCAGATCTTAGAGTCAAAAAGCAATGGTTTAAAGCTTCACCACTTCAACTTGGATCATCACAGGATTCAATTAAAGTCAGTACATCTCCTCTTTTTAGAACTGAACTTAACCACACCTCCATCTACAGTTCTAATGAACCTCGAGTGACAGTGGCAGAAAAAACTCCACACTCTCAAAACTAAAAAAATAAATCAGATAAAATCAGTTTCTATAGACTACAGTGGTACGTACTTCGTGCAATCTCCCCTTACACGTGAACAGGAGCAGCATCTGGGAGCTTCATCAGTAGCCCAAGTCGACCCTTCTACAGCCCTTGATCAGGAATGGACTTTTTGGAAGGGTGGCAGTCAAGAAACCACTTTTTCAGAAGGGGAACAGGGTGCAAAGGCTAAGATGTGCTGAAGCCCACAAAAACTGGGATGAAGATCCGTGGAAGAAAGAGACAGAGCAAGAGCAATAGAGGGAGAAAGAGAAAGAGCGAAAGGCCAAGAGAAAGTCTGGGAGAAAAAGAGAAAGACCATTAGACAGAGAGAAAGAGTGAGAGAAACAGACAGAAAGCCCAAGATACAGAGCAAGAGAAAAACTGAAAGAGTGAGAGAAAGAGCAAGAAAGACAAAGCAATTGTGAAAGAAAATGAGAGAGAGCGAAAGACCAAGAGAAAACAAGAAAGAGAAAGAGCGAGAGAATTTGCAAGAGAATGAGAGTCAGACAGTGACAGAATCAGAGTAAGAGGAACAGTGCGAGAGCGAGTGTTAATCAGGCATTCGCTTCATCCCTCTGAGATGAGAGCAGAACTTCAGCTGAGCTCGAGCACCTGGTCACGTTAATGGACTCCATTAAGGTCATAATTAGTGGACGGGGGGGGGGGTTAGGGAGGAGCCGTGGGCAGACGATCCGAGTCACGTCCGCTTCTATAACCCGCACCACCCGAGCGCGAGCGTGAACCCGGAGCCTGAAAGCCTGATGAGGAAGCTGCAGACACAGCGCTGATGAGAGAGCCTCCTGAGCTCTTGATGCATTCGCGGCGCCGCAGAGAGGTAATTCATCATAGAGCCGGGCCCACACCGGCACCACGTGGGGCGGCCGGCGGCGGGAGGGGGGCAGCGTCCCGTAAATCAATTAAAAAACAAAAAGCTCTCACGCCGAGCTCGGGCTTTCTGTAACGAGCCGACGGGAAGCGGCGCTAATTGGTCGGCGGCCTGCAGGAGGGCCCGGGGTCCTCAGAGGCCTGCCTTATATAAAGGAGACGCATTTTGTACCCCAGCCTGCATCGATTCCTCGGCCCTCATCCCATCTCATGACCCTCTCCTACTTCCAAACTCATAAATAAAACGTATCGATCAGATCTGCAGAGAAACCGCGGGTTTGAGGACGGCTCGGATTTTTAGAATCATGCGTTATTTGTATTTGCAGATTTTTAGTAAACAACGAGCGAGTTGCCAGATGTACGTTTATTTCGTGTTCTGAAAATCCCTGATCGTGTCCTAAAGCTCTCACTCACACATTCAGACGTTCAGCTACTGATTTCTGCACAAAATCTAACAAAGGAATGATAATAAGCGGCTGATTAGGGGTTGAGCAATCTGGGGAAAATATTTGTATCACGATCCACGATATTCTTCACCACAGTTGTTCGGTTGGTCTTCAAGACCAATTCAACACTTAACTTTAAAACATGCAGGTCATCAAAATGGAAGCAGTTTCTAAAGGCAAATATCACCATCACGTTCTAGGTGTCCACCAAAAATAGGGGAACTTTGTGAATGTACTTCATTTGGCTCGCCAAAGCCAGCTAATGATTGGCTATAATAAGTGGTTGCTAGGCTGTGATGGAGTGCCAATTTTTTGGCAGGTTTTTGATCATTTAGCTGTCCCAATATTTATGGTTATATTTTAGTTCCATACTTTGATCAGGCAAATTAATAAATCTAATCTGGTTCTGACGTAAATATTAGTTGTGCATCGAAACCCAGTTCTGTTTAGGCCTAATTAAACTTCACACCATCACAACAAGCTCATTTTCACTCTCGCTGATTGTTGTTTGTGATTCGCTGTCAAAAGCGAGCTTGGACTCAAAGTTCGGTCAGTTCCTGGAGTAAAACCATCCTACACTGAACCAAAATAAACAGGAGGCGGTGCAGCGGTGCATCTCATTTCGCTCTCCACGCCAGGAAGGTCGGGCAAAACATCTCGCAAAGATGCGAGCAAGGGGGGAGCGGGGAAGGGGAGGGGTACCGCAGGGACACGATTCATTTCTCATCAGCGGCGGCGGCGGCGGCAGATGCAGCAGCACCAAGGTTACTTTGCATTCGCTGCATAGCGGGGGTCACCTTATGAGGTCCTCCTCCTCCCCCACCGGCACGGACCTGCCGAGGACACAACAGTCATCATCGGTCCCCCGCGGACACGGAAGGCACTCGGATACGCCTCGACAGGTCCGTCCCTTACACTCGTGCCACAAAATATATTTATAAAAAAATACACCCCGTATATAAAAAGGAGCCCAATTCCGGAAGACGGAGGGCCATGGCCTCGCCTGCCCACCCTGATGATCGGGGAGGAGGAAGACCCCGGATAAAACCGCCAGAGAAGGGGAGGGGGCGAAGAAGGCCGTCAGTCTCCTCCTGAACATGTGCGGAAGGTACAATCAGGTCAATTCGATTCAAAGCCGATGCGACAAGCTAATTTTCCAGCCCGGTCAGCTGCGGCCGCCTCCGAACACAGCCTGGCACTGACGGCAGTCACTTATGGTGCCAGCGGCTCCCAGCCCCACGAGTCCGGAGGAGGACAGGCTGCGGGACAGAGCCACCCGAGCAAAGAAATCTTCGGCACCCAAAAGTGGCTCTAATTAAGGCACGTATCATAACCACACACCGTCACTGCAGAGCTCACACAGGACCGGAGAACAACCGTGGGAACCGCCCGCCATTTATGGTGATCATTTATGGTGAGCTTAGCAGAGACCACGGGGAGCCTCGTACCAACAGTTTATAGGGGTGTAGTGACTCACTCTGCTCACCATCCCATTCACCGAGGCCATCCTTCCATCTTCTCACGATTACTGATCTTATCCCAAGCCTTCAGCATTCATTTCCTTCCTTTTGTCTTTTGCATCAATTTCTTTTTCTTTGTCTTTCTTTCTTTTGTATTTAGCATTCATTTCTTTGTCTTTAACATTTCTTTCTTTACTTATTTGCCTTTATTTCTTTCTTTCCTAATTTTTCACTTCAGCATTCATTTCTTTCCTTCTTTACTCTTTAGCCTTCATTCATTTCTGTCTTTCTTTTCTCTTTAGCCTTCATTCATTTCTTTCTTTCTATTTTACATTCTTTTTTTGTTTCTCTAGTGTAAATAATGGACATTTTCTTCTATACGTTTTTAAACTTTAGTCCCCTGCAATTAAAAGAAATGACTAGAAACATTAGTTTTGAAATTGTAAACAAAATGCCCCATTCTATCAGTGCAATATGTCTGACATTCCATACCTCTCTCTGTGTGATGAGTGCATTACCAATCTGTAGGTGGGTTTGATCTACTCTGTGTGACCCTTACTCTGTAGCTCTGCACTGCTCTGGAGCAGCAATCCTCAGGTCACTGTATGAAATACAACCACTATAATAATTCATATCAATTACAGTTCAGAGGGCTGTGATTTCATTATTAATTATCGATCTTAACGCATCTTTTTTCTACACAGGACTTTTTTTCCCCTCATTTCTTTTGTTTTTAACATTTCTTTCTTTCTGTCTTTTCTTATTTCTTTTTATCTTTCTCGACTGCTTGGTGTAAGGTGGATAGCACAGAAACCCGAGCACTGATGCCATGATGTTACCCAACAAACTGGGCAAAAACAATACGAGGATTTTAAGTGACTTTTCTAAAAAGCTGATTCTCATTGTAAGCTACCAAAACAAAATATTTTTCTAACACCACAGTTCCTCGAAGGTAAAACATACAGAGACGACTGAACCCCAGCCAGGGTCTGCTTTTCACCTGGGGTGAATGGGTCCAGTTACCAAACTGATCCTAAAGTCTTTGTCTTTTTCTTTCTTTCTTTTCTCTTTAGCATCTGATCTTAAAATCCAGTCAGAAAGAGCGCCCCGATCAACCGTCATTTCTTTTTCTTTTTGGAATTAATTTTTCTTTTTGAAAGAATCCTCCTTTCTTTCGTCTTTAGCGTCAAATATCACAGATCCCACTCCAGCCTGAACACAAGGTTCCAGCAGATCTCCACTTAAACATTTAAACGTTTATTATGTCTCGTATAATAGTAGATCTGGTACCTCAGCGGCTTGATTCCAGATCTGCTTGGATTAAGCGTCTTATTTATTCCGTTTTACCCGATTAAAAAGATCAAAATGTGATTAAATGAGTTGGTGACGAGTGATCGCTTAAGAGTTCCTCCACACTAAGAGTTCCGGAGCTGATCCTAAGAGTCCAACGTTTACAGGACCTGGATTATTCAGCTTCTGGAATGACTTGTAATAAAAGCATTCGAGTATTCTCCAACCCTCTAGTGCCACCTAATGGACAGACATGGGAACAGCAGCCATGCTCCTAAACCGAGGGATAAAAGATTTCCTTTAGTAATCCTGTCTCTGATAGATCACTGGATATAGAATGGCACAAATGTGGCAGATTAAGACGTGTCTGACGAAGAGAAAACAATAAAGCATCCCATAATTATAATCCCCCCCCGACCCCAACACACACACACACACACACACACACACACACACACACACACACACACACACACACACACGGCTGGAAAACATTTAATAAAGCAAAATGTCAGGACTCGGCGACATCATGACAAACACATTAACTATTCCCATGAATATTTGATGCCTTATCTTGACAATAACATGAAATATTAGCTTTTTTCTAATTGACAGTCGTCTAATGAAAGAGGCCGAGCACAAACTTGGAGCGAATTTCTTAGGAACAGAGAGGATTATTACAGAGGAAGGCAAACTCAGCCAGCATTTACAGAAGCATCTAAATGAACCCGTCTGTACGTCGGAGATTTTATTTATAGAGGCAAACATCGCAGGACCGCTGCAGTCCCCTGACGAGGCTCCGATACGGAAGCTTCCATGATTTAACAATGCCTTCATATTACAGTAAAAACACTTCTGTAACCATTCAGGTACAGATGACTAAATACATACATGTAGCATTTAACTGCTAACAGACTGTGTTCTTAACGTCCGTAACTACATACTCTGTTTTCTCTCGGAGCTTTAGCCACGTCAGGTCAGATCAGAGCACCCCAACCCCCCCCCCCCCTCCCCCTCCTAATGATGCCCGAGGTTGCCATGCCACCAAAACTGGTATCTGGATAACACCCAGGGACTCCAGTACACTATCTACTATATTTGACACTTTATTGCAGTAATCATTATTATATTTCCCATACATAATTTAATATATTCTCCATTTTATCACATATACTCACATATATATATATATAAAATCAATATTCATAAATATTGATTATTTTATCTATTTTATTATAGCACCATTATTAAATCATCTACATTTTATTTACACGAATACACATACCAGATTTTATTCAATTTTATTATCTCTATTTTATTACATATACTTTTATCATATTGTAATTATATTAATTTTATTTATTATACTCTCCATTTTATTGATTTACTTACTTACACATGCATTAGTGTATTATATTGTTGTGTTCATTAAATTTTCCAATTCATTTATTAAATATATACTACTTTATTATACTCTATTCAATACTTTTATTCTTTAATTATATTATTTTATTAATTATATTCTGCATTACATTTTATTTTAGAATCAAATATTGTATTTATAATGTTTTTTATAAATACTCTTCTTATATTCATTTGATTACACCATTTATTTTAATTACATTATCTATATTATTTATAATATTGTATTTATATTATTCTTCTTATTTTATTTTTATGAAAACGTGTACCAGTTTATTCTACATTTTAAATATTTTATTTCCCCTATTTTATTACATAAACTATTTTATATCCTATAACTATATTACATTTTATTTATTGCATTCTTTATTTTATTTATTTATACTATTTTCTTATATTCAGTTATTCATTATACCAATTATTTTATTTATTTAATAGACATTAATGTATTACATTATTTTATTCATTATATTTTCCATGTTATCTATTATACTGAATACACCACTATTATACTCCATTTTATTTTATTCAATATTTTATATATTATACTCTCTACTTTATTACATATACTATTTATTATTATATGTTTATTATAATCTGCATTTCATTTTATTCTATACTATATCGATTATTTATTACATTCCCCATTTTATTTATTATATATGCATCACTGTATTAATTAATTTTATTCATTACATTAGCCATTGTATTACATGTCCTACTTTATTATACTCAATTTTATTCATTATTTTACTATATTCTCTGTTTTATTACATATACAATTTATTACATTATATAATCATATTAATTTTATTATATTTTGCATTTCATTTTATTCCATTATCTTTATATAGATATTCTATATTCTATGATGTCCATTTCATGCATTACATTCTGTATTTTATTACAGCTGTTTCTATTTATTCTACTCTGTATTTTATTCATTCTATTTAGCGCCTGTGTGTTTAAACTCTTATTAATGTACTATTTTGTCTCACACATTTTCTGGGTCCTCCTAAGGCTTCTCTCCACATTTAGGGGGTTTTCCTCACCGCTGTCGCCCCCGGCGGACTGGAATAAGGGCGGGACTCACGTGGATGACTTTGTAGAAGTAGGCGTACTGGCGCGCCGTGTTCTTGTACTGGCTCAGCACGTCCTGAATGGCCTGAGTGGACAGCAGGTGGCGCACTTCGTCCTCCTCGAAGTACAGAGGGGTGTCGTAGTGGGTGGGCAGGGTTTTGATGTAGGGCAGCCAGGGGGAGGCGGGGCTCCCACGCTCACACAGCAGGTGCAGGGCCAGAGTCACGTTCCCCATGGCCTGAAGGATCCGGTCCTGACTGTACAGAGCACCTGCGGGCCGCAGAACAGAACCCGGGCTCAACAACAGCCTCAGCAGAGCTCTTAACATAGAACCGAAACCAGCATCAAAGCAGGGACGCGGTCTCAAAACTGAGCGAACGAAACCAAAGCAGGCGGCGGCCTCACCCAGGATGGAGTTTTTAGCCGATTCCACCGTCATCAGCATCTTCCTGGGAATCCACAGGAACAGCTCCTCAGCCTGCACACGGAACAGAGAGACCACGCCCAAGTCAGCCGGAACCCCAACTCCACTTTGTAACCAAACATGCAGCTTTTCCGTCCCTAAGCACTGACGCTGCCCTCAGAAAGGCACCGCCCGTCACCACACAATGGAATACCAGCAGATCTCGTGATAAACCGGTCACATGACCACACCTTGATATCTCTGGTCGCTCTCAGTCCGTAGCCCTCCTCTCCGAAGTTGGTGATCTCGAAGCCGCCACACGAGGCGCCGCATTCCGCCGCCCAGGCCATGAGCTCGGAAAAGAAGTCCTCCCTGCTGCCCCTCGAACACCACCGACAACTCCTGTAACAGCATCGTAACCACAGCGGCGTAAACAGCGGCGTAACAGCGGCGTAACAGCGCGCGTAACAGCGGCGTAACAGCCCCCGGCTCTGCCCCACACTTATACCCACCCGGCACGGTCGGCTTCACAAACCTTTTTGCTTCTTGCGGATTTTCTCGACCAGAGCGCGGATCTGTACGTACTCCTCCCACTCCTTACCCGCGGATGGAGCTGCACTGCTGCATTCTGACACACACACACACACACACACACACACACACACACACACACACACACACACACACACACGAAACTATCAACAGGTAAACAAACAGGCGGCCTCTGGGCCCCGGTTCTGTTCTGTTCGTCCACGTTCATCCCCACCCTCTGGTCCGGTACATGAACCTATTTCGGTCCAAAACCCCCGTCTCCGCTGTCACTCTGCTGCTGACATTTGTTCTCTGCATACTAACTGCATTCTACCAAGATCTACAGATCCCATGAATGAGTTAAGAAAAAGAAAGAAAAAAAGAAAGAAAGAAAGAGAAGCAAAGAAAAAAGGGAGAAAGGGATTAATAAATAAATAAATAAGGAAAGGGAGAAATATAGAAAGAAGTAAAGAAAGAAAGAAATTAGCTAGTAAATAAATGAGTTGAGAAAAAAAAGACTTATGAAAAAGAAAAAGAAAGAGAAGCAAAGAAAAAAGGGAGAAAGGGATTAATAAATAAATAAGTAAATAAATAAATAAGGAAAGGGAGAAATATAGAAAGAAGTAAAGAAACTTAGAATAAAAGAAAAAGAAAGAAGTAAAGAAAGAAAAAGAAATGGAGAAAGAAAGAAAGAAAAAAAGAAAGAAAGACAAGGAGAACAAAAGAAGGAGAGAAGTAAAGAAAGAAAGGGAGAAAGAAAAGGGAGAAAAATAATTAAAAACAAAGAGGAGAAAGGGATAAATAAAAAAAGAAAGAAAGGGAGAAAGAAAAAAAGAAGTAAAGAAAAAGAAACAGGGAGATAGAAATTAGGTAGAAAAGAAATGAGTTATGAAAAATAAAGAAAGAAAAAGGGGAGAAATGGATAAAGAAAGAAAGAAAGAAAGAACGAAAGAAAGAAGTAAAAAAAAAAAAAAAGAAGAAGAAACAGGGAGACAGAAATTAGGTAGAAAATAAATGAGTTATGAAAAAGAAAGAAGGAAAGAAAAAGGGCAGACAAAACTCTGGAGTGAGGCTCCTGAGCTCTGGGGTGTCTGTTAGTAGACTCTGCTTTTAGAAACCCCTTTAGATCATGATAAGGGTTGTTGGTAGAACCGAGCTGCTCTCCGGTGCCTTACGGAGGTCCCGAGGTGACGGCTGACCTGCAGTTTAAAACCGGAGCTGGACTCTGAGCCCTAACTGAGCTGTAACGTGGATTATGAAACTCACTCTGCAGGAGGTCGGAGATCAGGTTCATCATCTCTTTGGGTGAAACCACGGCCGTTCCACCCGGCCCGGATTTCTGAGTCTTCACCCGACTCTTCTTGCCCATCGTGCGGCTCGGTTCCGACTGCAGAGTCCTAAAGGAAATTAAAGCACAACCTTATTTTAACGAGGGTCTCAGCTGTAACGATACGTTTAACCCGAGCGAGAGCAACACGCATGTGGGAAGGCTCATGGAAAAGATCCGAGCGTGGTACAACAGGGTCGACTTCGCACCAAACAAAGAAAACAGCCAACGAGACGCCGAAAAGAGCAGATTTGGCTTAAGAACACCATTAACTGACCACCCGGTGGAAAAAACAGCAAAAAAAAAAAACACCTAACACCGTTCTAACACCAAAGGCTATAAAAAGAGGAGCTGTGTTTACATGATCCTGGGTCGTCGAAGGTGCCGTGACTCAGCACCAACCGGAGCAGGTTCACAGACCTCACAGAGCAAAGCTCAAACACGTTATTAATAACAAACCCGAGGTGCAGCGTCCTCGTCCTCCCATCCTGCAGCTCCCGGACTCAGGACCCACAAGCCCAAACCAAACCAGATTCAATCGGCACGGTGAAGAAAAGGAACAGTTTAAAAAAATAACAGTCCTACAGGGTTGAACGCTCTGACTGACTTTCATAGCAGAGAGTTTGAACCCGAGACGTGTGTCATGTTTTTTCTGGATAAACACCAATTTCTGCATTTCAGGCCTGAAACAAAGGAGCAAAAACTGAATGATCAAATCAAAATAAATAAAGTAAGAAAGAAACAAACAAAGATGTAGAAATGAAGTAATAAAGAAAAAAGAAAGGAAGAAAGAAATCAAGCAAAGGGTAATTAGAGAAAGACAGAAATGGAGTTGTAAATGAGTCATAAAGAAGAGAGAAAGAAAGAAGTTAAAAAAAAAAAAGTAAAGTGAGAAAGAAATAAAGACAAATATATAAACAAATGGATAAAGAAAGAAAGAAAGATGAAAGAAGTACAGTGGTGCAAAAAAAAGTATTTAGTCAGAGCCACTGATTGTGCAAGTTCTCCGACTTAGAGAGGATGAGAGAGGTCTGTAATTTTTCATCATAGCTACACTTCAACTATGAGAGACACAATGAGAAAAAAATCCAGGAAATCACATTGTAGGAGTTTTTAAAGAATTTAATTGTAAATCATGGTGGAAATTAAATATTTGGTCACCCACAAACAAGCAAGATTTCTGGCTCTCACAGACCTGTAACTTCTTTAAGAAGCTTTTCTGCCCTCCCCACTCGTTCCCTGTATTAATGGCACCTGTGGTTTGACCTCGTTAAACCTGTGTAAAAGACAACCCTGTCCACAGCCTCAAACAGTCCAGACTCCAAACTCAACCATGGGCCAAGACCAAAGAGCTGTTGAAGGACACCAGGAAGAAAATTGTGGACCTGCAGCAGGCTCGGAAGAGTGAATCTACAATAGGCAAGCAGGTTGGTGTGAATAAATCAACTGTGGGAGCAATTGTAAGAAAATGGAAGCCATACAAAACCATTGATAATCTCTCTCGATCTGAGGTTCCACGCAAGATCTCATCCAGTGGGGTCAAAATGATCATGAGAACGGTGAGCATAAAATCCCAGAACTACACGGAGGGACCTGATGAATGACCTGCAGAGAGCTGGGACCAAAGTAACAAAGGCTACCATCAGTAACACACTACGCCGAGAGGGACTCAGATCCTGCAGTGCCAGGCGTGCCCCCCTGCTTAAGCCAGTACATGTCCAGGCCTGTCTGAAGTTTCCAGAGAGCATATGGATGATCCAGAAGAGGATTGGGATAAGAATATCATGTGGTCAGATGAAACCAAAATGGAACTTTTTGGTAAAAAAACTCAACTGGAGGAAGAAGAATGCTGAGTTTGCATCCCAAGAACACCATACCTACTGTGAAGGAGACTGATCTGTGTTAAGGGAAGAATGAACGGGGCCATGTATCGTGAGATTTTTAAGCCAAAACCCTCCTCCATCAGAGAGAGCATTTGAAGATGGAACGTGGCTGGGTCTTCCAGCATGACAATGATCCCAAACACAAACACCGCTCGTGCAAACGAAGGAGTGGCTCCGTAAAAAGCATTCCAAGGTCCCTGGAGTGGCCTAGCCAGTCCCTCCAGACCTCAGCCCCAAAAAATCACTGCTCTAGAGGAGATCTGCATGGAGAAATGGGCCAAAATACCAGCTACAGTGGTGTGCCAACCTGGGTGAAGACTTACAGGAAACGTTTGACCTCTGTCATTGCCAACAAAGGTTATGTTACAAAGTATTGAGTTGAACTTTTGTTACTGACCAAATACTTATTTTCCACCATGGTTTACAATTAAATTCTTTAAAAATACTACAATGTGATTTCCTGGATTTTTTTTTCCTCATTTTGATCTTTACCTATGATTTACCTATGATGAAAATTACAGACCTCTCTCATCTTTCTAAGTAGGAGAACTTGCACAATCAGTGGCTGACTAAATACTTTTTGGCCCCACTGCATATAAACAAATGGAGAAAGAAAAACAGAAAGAAAGGGGAAAAAAAGAAAGAAAGAGGATTAATAAAGAAAGGCATAAATGGAGCTGTATATGAATTATGAAAAAGAAAGAAAGAAAGATAAAGTAGTAAAGAAAAGAAACAAACAAAGAGGAGGAGAAAGAAGGAGAAAAAAACTGAAAAAGAAAGAAAGGGGATTAACAGAGATAGGCAGAAATGGAGTTCTAAATGGGTTATAGAGAAGACAGAAATAAAGAAGTAAAGGGAGAAAAGAAAGAAAGAAAGAAATTAGATAGTAAATACATGACTTGTGAAAAAGAAAGAAGGAAAGAAAAAAGGGAAGAAAGAATTAAAGAAATGGATGTTGCTGTGTGCTCCAGACCAAGGACAAAAAAAGGATCACCAGACTGTTATGAGGAACAAGCCCAAAACCAGGCTCTGGCATGCTATGGGGTCGATCAGGGCCCTCAGTGAAGGTCATTTCCACTTCTGTGATGCAGCATTAATGCAGAAAAGTACACCGAGATTTTAGAGCAACATGAGCTGCCTTCAGACGCCATCTTTATCAGGGACGTCCATGCATTTATCAATAAGACAAATCAAAAACAGTTTGAACTGAAATACATCAATCCCTTTTAATATTTCTTGAAGGAGCACTGTTTTTAAACAGGTCAGTCATTTCCTGGCATCACTGTACAGGCTTAGGTTACTTTATATGTAACAGTAACACTTAGAGGCTTTGTTTGAATTCTGCCAGCTTCTTGTTTGACTGTGCTGAAAAAACAACACGCTTTCCCTGATAATCTACTATACAGAGCTTTGGCTGTGCTGTTTGGACTCGCTGTTTGAGAGTGAGGTCATTTTAAGACATTCAATCCAAAAATCTGCTAAACTATTTCTATTGAAACTCTACAGCCATTAACTAGAGAGCTAAAATAGCTCGAAATTCTCACCTCGTCTCGACTCGACTTCGGCTTGGTTACTAAAAGCCTTGGTCTGGATTTGGACTCGATGTGTCCCAGTCTCTGTCTGACTCAGCTACAAAAATCTCGATCTTGACTCGGACACGGTTACTAAAAGCCTTGGCCTTTACCTGGACTCGATGTGTCTCTCTGTTCACTCAGACTCAGATACTAATGAGACTGTGGACTGTGGTAGCCTAGTGGTTAAGGTACTGGACTATGGACCAAAAGGTCCAGGGTTCAAATCCCACCTCTGGCAAGCTGTTGGGTCCTTGAGCAAGGCCCTTAACCCACAATTGCTTGGATTGTAAGACTGTATCAATTGTAAGAGAAACATAAAGGTCTTGGTCTTGACTCGGATTCGATGTATCCCTGTCTCGCCCTGACTCGGACACAACTACTGAAAGTCTTGGTCTTGGACTCGACATGCCCCAGTCTCGGTTTTGACTCTGAATCAACTACTAAAAGTCTTGGTCTTGACTCGGACTCGGCTAATACAAGCCTTGGTCTTGTCTTGTCTTGTGGCTATTAAAAGGTCTTGATTTGGACTCAATGTGTCCCAGTCTCAGTCTTGACTCGGACTCAACTACTGAAAATCTTGGTCTTGACTCGGTCTTGACTTGAATACTAAAAGTCTTGGTCTTGATTTGGACTCAAATAATAAAAGTCTTGGTCTGTATTTGCTTTGATGTGTCCCGGTCTCAGTCTTTACTACAACACTATAATATTAAAACCAGGTTGGATAAAGAATCAGGGCGTTCACACTGCATAAATGAACCGAATTCGATCCATCAGACAAAAACAAGAGGTCCAAAATCCCTGCAGACTGATCCAGGCCTTATGACTTATTATAACATAAACCCTAAACCAGCTCTGTAACTACAGCCTGCACTCACACCCTCACATTAATCCGGTTTAAATAAAGACTGAATGCGAATATAACAAAATGAACTGACAAACTGCTGCAGCTGGAGCTCCTACAGAAGCTACATGCACTCACACACAGGGACACTTCAGGGATTATTGAGCAATAGCACCAAAAACTACTCTTCATGAACGCGCCCATACAATCTGCTCACTCCACAGTGGGTAAAATAAAGATCTAAACTATTTAAAAGCCACGTATACCTTTAAAATGTGTATTAAATCCTCCTGCTGTCTCTCCTCTCCCACTTCAGCAGCTCGGTGCAACTACAGCCTACACGCTTCAAAGCCACGCCCACGAACGGCTTCTGAGAATAAGATTGGTCCAAACACATTTATCCCGCCTCAAAAGCTCTCAATTCGCGCCTCCGATTGGCTGTTGTACGGACCCTAGATTTATAATTGGTTTAAAGTGCGAATGTTTTTCGCCTACTCGCTTTATTCAGGGCTCATTGGTCAGAATCTGGGCCGTACCCAAATAAAACATCATTTTATTGGTCAAAAAATGGGGCACTCTAACTATTAACAAGCTTCTCTTCGCCGAAAAAACGTAGGCCGGATCCTAAAATGGCTTCCTATTGGATAAAGTGCAACAGAGAGGCCGCGTCCCAATCCGTACACTTCCGCACTGTGTAGGAAAGAATCACCGCTTCTTAAATGGACGGGCCGTAGGGCGCCTATGTAGGGAGTATGTAGCAATTGGTGATTGAGCCCTAGAACGGTTTTTAGTTTACTACAGAGACCGAGTGACCATAAAAGGCGATAATGCGGTGTGAGGATCGTGATTAACCGAATTAGAAACGGATCTTATATCAAAATAATCATCTTCATTTAACTTAAGCACATTTATGGTTGTATTCTGATCAAAGTATCAATAATTATATTATTAACTAATGAACTAATTCCCGCTCGTACCGCTTAATATTATTTTAAGAGCAAAATGTCAACGTTACACGTTTAAAAGTTTTTAAGATTTAAAACGTTTTAAAGTTTTAAATGTCTATCATATTACCACAAATCACTCATTCGTTTCCATTCCTTCAATACAATTCAAGTTTTCTATATAAATACGCAATATAAAGTAAAATATTCTGCTATTTTATTTAGTCATACTAATTTAATTAATAATTGATGAGTTTTAATGTAATTCCGCCATTAAAATAAATACTTTATTTTTAAAAGCATTTGCAATTCAAACTTGTTCCAGCAGAGGGAGCGTCACTCGGTGTAATGTGTACCGATTGCTTACATTTTTTAACTATTAAACTATTGCTTTAAAATGTTCCTGATCCGGTCTAAGCATCTGTGCCTCTGGCTTGTTTATCTAAAGACCGTGTAACATTATTTATAACTTATAAAAAATATCATATTTTATCTACGTTATGAGTAATGTAAAGTGGATTATCTCAAAAGCGAAGAATCAGATCAAGTTTGGACTTCAAGTTGTAAAACTTTAGGATTCATTAGGATTTATGACTAAGTGTGGGCTTTCCATAGCATAAACATCACTGGCTGCTTCTGTTATCACAGTAGTTTTATGTATCTGTAATAAAACCTGACAGTGTCTGAGTAAGTCACCGTGTTATTATCGCATTAGTTAGGTATGTTGACTGGATTCTGATGGAATGATGTTTACATTTATGGTTTAACAAAATGCTGTGGGTGCAGAAATGTTGCCGAGGCCACATGACAGAATGTTTTCCATCCCAGAGACTTTTTGCAGTAGGATCGTTGTTTGAATACTGCAGTAACAAACTGTGTCCACTAGAGGGCTCTCTCGCCTCAATTTAACACGAGTCCGATTTAAACGCGTTTTTAAAAGTGTTTTTACTGTATTGTTTGTTTTAAATCGTTTTAAAAATAGGAACATTTAATTTGATTTATTTGTAATCACGTACTCGCTTTAAACCACGTTAACGTTTTATTACTGTCAGTGAAAGCAGCTCAGTTGTGAGTAAGCAAACTTCAGAGATGCAATAAAACTAAAACACAAAGAAAAACACACAAAGGTTTACAAAGATCGATCATTTTATTTTCCATCATCTACAGGAGCTTAAGGATTTGTTTAATCTGCACAGCTTTTCTTCGCTAAACGAGATCTACGTAGTTTATGAAAAATATATAAAGACATGCTTACATACAGGTCCTACAGGAGGCGCTATTTACACAGTCAGATCTAAATACAAGTTTGTTCAGGTGTCTCTCTCTCTGTCTCTCACTCACACACACACACACTCACTCTCACACACACACACACACACACACACACACACACACACTCTCTCTCTCTCTCTCTCTCTCTCTCTCTCTCTCTCAAACCGACACTTACTTTGATTCTCGCTCACAAAAGAAGCAGCGCCGAGAGTCTGAACGTCGTTTTGTGCTTCAGATACAAAAAAAAGTCAGTAGTTGAACCGACACCTTTAGAAAAGGACACTTTAAAAAAAATGTAAGCGACTCGAACCCTTGTCCGCGCGGCTCTGCTTAGCCCGGGTTTGCGCGAGGCGAGAGGCGAATGAAGCTAAGAGCGCTTAGGCTCCAATCAGACTGAAAACGGATTCATCTCTCGGAACGATGGCTGCTCATTTTGTTCACACGCGATAATCACATGAACACTTAAAAATAAAGGGCCGATGCCTTTAAGGAACCGATTTAGTCTCCATCACTGGTGCCACAGACAACCTGGCATGGGAGGGCACCCTGGTACTGACCCAGATCTCATCACCTGCGGAGCTACGGGGACTTTAAGGAAGAGCGAATCCCCTGGCGAGGCGAACCGACTGGCCATTGAGTGAGTCCACGCCCCTTACTGCACAACCACAGAGCCCAGGCATGACGGGCATCAGTGTGCCACTCAAAACGGGCACACAAATACCTCTCCAGAGGCAGGATACGAACCAGAGCGGCTCAGTAGGCAGAGCCTCGTCTCTCTGTACTGAGGCGTGGCCAGAGGGCAGGAGCCCGATTCGTTGGCACGAGGAGCTGGCATCTCACAGGGTACGAGGCAGGGTCACTCAGTTCAGGTTCGACTCGCCAGGGGATCAAATCCGACGCAGGAACAAAGCGTACACCATTTATTTCTGCTCATTCATCACCTAAGGACCGAGTTCCCTCCTCGTCACATTTAGGAGGATTTTCCTTGCCAGTGGCGCTTCTGAAAACCGGCTTTGGGATGTCTGAAAGACTCGTAACCTCAGGAGGTGAAAGAAAATCTTCTTAAATGTGTGGGAAAGGTTACAGCTGAAGTCATTCTTCCGTGAGTTTGCTTTGCTCATGAGCAATTCTAAGTACAAGCGGCATTCTTCAAATCGTTACGTTAGGTTTACGACAGCCCCAAAATCAGCGTATTGTCCGAGGTGGGTTTTTTCCTGTTGCCATGTCTTCCATTATCACCTCCATCACTTTTATTGTTTGTAAAAGTTTTGAACGCTTGGTTTGTGAATTCAATTAAGTAACGGAAATAACGATAAATACAAACTCAATGCGTCTCGCCCCGAAACCCTTCTTTTTGCCCTTTATCTTTAAGACTGAATCCCGAATCCATTCAGATCCCGCCGCAGGTAACGAGCTTATGAGATCCCACACGGAAAAGGGTTCGAACACTAGGGCTCTGATTTAATGCAGGTTTTATGGCTTACTGGAGAAACACTGCGGTTATTAAAGGACCAGCTTAGTACAAGATAAAGATCTACAGGAGCTCCGTTGGTAAAACTCATCCCCCCGGTTCGGATCCCAGCCAGCAGAGGGCGTACACTTCCTCAGGAGGGACCGATCGGCCTGATTTAGTGAAGAAAGCAGACAAAGGGATGAGGGGACAGGAACAGCTGAGGGGGAAGAGACCGGCCAAAAGACCAGCGGCCCTCAGCCTTCAGCCCCGGGCCAGGCCACAAACCTAAGTCAGCCAAACCATAGCGCCCCCTGCTCTGGTACTGCTCAAAGTCAAAATAAGGAGCCGGATGCACGAAAGCGTTCCGAAGAAAACACCTGCAAAGGTTCTCAAGTCTTGGAATGGAAACTGTAAATATAAAGCAAATGTTCTTAAGACAAACCCTAAGAAGTTCCTCAGAAAGCTCCTAAATGCAAATCCCAAAAAAAACTTGAGAAGTTATCCTCCAGAGCCATCCTCAGCGGATGCTTACCTCGATAACTCGTACGGCCTCAGGCGGGGGCGATTCCCTCCTCAGGTTAAGAAAACATTTAAGAACGTAACATCTTCAAGAATGACACTTGTTCTTAGAATTATCCTTAAAAAAGTTTTATCTTAAAGCTTTCATGAATCCGGTCCCAGCCTGAAATGAAAACAACAGCTTTTTCAAGGTTTGTTTTTCAAGTTTCTAAAGACGGACACTAAGAAGTTCATCAGAATGTTCTTAAATGCAATTCTCAGAAAAAAAACACTGGGTTGCCAGATCCCACAAGAAATAATGAGCCACGATGCTGAAATCGGAGTAAGGGGACACGTGAGCTGAGGAATCCGATTACTGAGGTCAAATCCAGCTCTGTTTACATGATGAGCGTGAGGCTGTCGTAAGTTAAGAAAACATCTAAGAACGTAACATTTCCAAGAATACCACTTGTTCTTAGAATCGCTCTTAAGAAAAGCATAAGAATTCTTAAGAAGTTATTTGAGGAATACATTTTGTGGCGTTTTTCTTAAGAATGAAGAGTTTCAAAAGTTTCTTTCTTAAGACAAAAGTGTCTTAAGAAAGAAAATCTTCTTAAATGTGTGTTTTTCATAACTTAAGTTAGGAAAATAGTTATTCTTTAAATAACTTCTTAAGAATGATCTTCATTTTTTCTTAAATCTTAAGAAAAATGCTAAGAACAAGTGTTATTCTTGAAAGCGTTACATTCTTAAATGTTTTTCTTAACCTTACGACAGACTCGCCCTCGCCTTAGCCCTTTAGTAAGATCTGACGGGGAAAGATCGAAATTTCATTTTAAATGGTTTAGTTATTGGAAATAAATCCGCCGTGCTTTCAGTTCAAAGTTTAAAAGCCTTCTGAGCAAAATTCATCCTTAGAATACAAACAGTGTGTACGTAAGTAAGGACACGACAAATCTGCTGCTGTAACCTGTGTTTCATCAGGCTACGGAGAAAGAGCGGTTTAAACGAAATAACGGAAATTACGCTAAACACAAACTCTAAAAGCGTCTCTCTCCGTACAGAGTAAGCTCTGAAATGTAACGTAGCCTACGTAAGAACACAGCGATTTTCTTAACAAAGTCTACTGAGAACTTCTTAAGTTTTTTTTTTTTGTTTTTTTTTTGAGAATTACATTTAAAAACATTATTATGAACTTCTTAAGTTTTTTTTCTTAAGAAAGCTTTCGTGAATTTGGCTCCAGAAGTCAAATATCATCTCCAGGTTTTTGCGTAGACTACGTTGTTTTACCGTACATGGTGTGAGATACATTTTGTATTTATCGTTATTTCCGTTCCTTAGCTTATTCCACTCAGAGGAAAAACATCAAATTAAGCATCCAAAAAAACAAGAGAAAGACATTTCTAAGCTCACCCCGCTAACCCTTATGGCCTCAGACCAGCGTGAGGTTATCGTAAGTTAAGAAAACATGTCGGAACGTTACGCTTTTAAGAACACCACTTGTTCTTAGTATCGCTCTTAAGAGAGGAGTTATGAAAAAATAAATACTTTTTGTCATTTTTTTCTTTTGTAAATAAAACACACATTTAAGACGGTTCCCTTCTTAAGGCCCTTTGTGAACTGAACTGTAGCGGTGATCTGGGTCCGGATTCACGAGAAGTGTCTTCAGACACAGATGACGTTCTCCAAAGAGTTTCTTACGTTCTTCAGTGTCTTCTGAACCTTGTGACGGAATGGCATCGGCTGGAAGAGCTGACGAGCGAAGAAGGGAAATTTAAATCCTTAAACAGTTTATTTGTTGGAAATAAGCCTGATTTACTTTCGCTTCAGAAGATCAAAGGCTTGGCTGAAGGTCATCCTAAAAATACAAACGCTGGCTAAGGAAAGGATGCAGAAAACAACGAAGCTTTTCTTAAGATAATGTATCAGACCTTTGTAAGGTTTTTGTGAGCATTGTATTTAAGGACTTTATGAACTCCTTAGTGTTCGTCCTGAGAATCTTTGTAGGTTTTTTACTTAAGGAAGCTTCGGGAATACAGCGCTGGATCTAATATGGAGGTGAGGAAAGATAACACTGAAATAGTGTGTGTGTGTGTGTGTGTGTGTGTGTGTGTGTGTGTGAGAGAGAGATAATGGATCCCTGGGTAGATTTGCTCTCCTGAAGCACTGAATGAATCCTGATTTGCGTTTTCTAGAAGCTCTATTGCTACATTTCGCCGGCGGCTGAGCATCCGGGTGTTACCGGGTGTTACCGGTGATGAGAAACGTGCTAATGGATCTGAAGAACAAACCGGACCTCGGCTGAAGTGCCCGGGTTCGAGTCCCAGAGTGGATACACTAGCTGCCTGTCTGGAATCTGTACACAAAGGAGCGTCTCCACAGGATCTCCCCGTCGCGGGGTATGAATCCAAACCGAACCGGTGCCCGTGTCTGAAGAGGAACAGTGTGCCCGCGGGTCTAACGTTGGTGTGTGTGATATGAGCCCAGGCTGGAGCAGTGGGAGTGTGGGTCTGTAGGCAGGTCCTGCTCTGCAGTGCTGTGCTGTGGGTGCCCCTCCGGCTCGAGGGCAGAGCTACATCGGGCCTTTAAACTGGTTTCCGGAGAGATGCTGCCGGATGGACGGCTTTGAGCCCGTGGCGTCGCCGAGCTTACGCCAAACCACCTGCGCAGACAGAGTGAGCGGACACTGCGTTTACATCTGCGTACTCTCACCGACCACTTATAATCCGACACCATTAGCATTAGTACTGCTGAATCATGCTCTTCTGTTTCCATGATTACAATGGGACTGTGGTAGCCCAGCGGTTAAGGTTCTGGCATCTGGACCAGAAGGTCCGGGGTTCAAATCCCACCCCTGCCAAGATCCTTAGCCCACAATCGCTCGGACTGTAAGACTGTTTAAGTTGTAAGTGGCGCGGGATAAGAGGGTCTGCTAAACAATATAAATCTAAATGACCTGTCGACATCACGTCATTATTCAGTTTTTACCTCACACCTAGAACTAAACTGCCCCCGTCCCACCAATTTTTGGAACGTGATGCAGGCCTGAAATGCAGGAATGGATGTTTATTAAGAAATGAACTGAAGTTGAACAGAAAAACATGAAATATCTCAGATAAAAGTCAAAGTGAATGTAAAGAACACCGCGTTTTAGTTTGGTTTCTGATTTGGGTTTGTAGTTCATCGTTCAATAACACGCAGACTCACATTACACATCTGTCTCACGATGGCTTTCTCCTTCTCGCTGAGGTCCTCCTCATAATCCTCCGGAATCTGTCTGTCCAGGTTCTCGTGGACCTCCAGCACCTGAGCAGCAAACAAAAACAAACAGGCCGGGACGTGAATGGAGGCGCGTTCTGATTAAACCAGAAGCCTGAACCTCAAACTGAGCTCAAACCCAAGTCCTACCTTCATGGCATGAACCAGGGCCTCGGGCTTCTGAGCAGGGGGCAGGTAGGGGGCGAGGGGAGAGGGCAGATCTCCTCCCGGGAGCCGTGCGGTGCCCTGTGGAACAGAACACACACACACTGAGCGATGAAACACTAAGACGAGCTCACTGATTCATCGGTCGGGAACACGGGTTCAGCTGAGAGGACGTGCGTTATTGGAGCGGCTCGGCCCCGATTTTCTCAGGGTTAAACCATCCCATTAGAGCTCGCGGTTGGCAGAGCTGCCCTCATGGGTACGGAGCACTGACAACATCAACAAAGAGCCCTTTGAGGGGGTCAGGCCCTGTTTAGAAACAGGCTTTTGAGTTTCATTCTAGCGTTAAATCCACAACAATCGAGGCTGCATTCCAGCAGCGGGGCCGGGGGCAGAGCACACACACACACACACACACACACACACACACTGCTGCTCATTTACAGCCACACACTCACACAGTCAGGGGCCTGAGGGTACGAATACAGGACACGCTCAAGTTCACCACCACAGGAGTCAAAATAAATATACCATCCAAGGACGCAAACACACTTCATGAAGTTCGGGTGCCTCCGTGAAAGCACGTGTTTTGTTAATTGTCTAAAAAGGTTACACAAAAACTACACAAAACTGGAGCAGCTTCTAGCTGGGTTTGGTTTGATGGATCAGTCAGAAATGTTACGGGAGGGTTATACAGCATCAGCAGCTCCGCCGGTTCTTATAAAGACGTCGTTTGCTGGTGTTAAACTCGGCGTCTCTCATTAAACACCATCCCCGGCTGATCGGAGCTTCATTCATGGATCTGTTAAACCTGGCTCTTATTAACCCGACCAGCTGCTGATGATCTAGAACTCAAACTTTAACACTTCTGTGGACTTCTTTCTTTCTTTCTCAGTATTCTCTTTTCCTTTCTTCTTTTTCTTCCTGGCTGCAGCTGGTAAGGAGCTACACCTGGGTCGCAGTTGGATCAGAAGAAAGATGATGATCCGTGGTAATCCCAGTCCCCGGATCCAAACCCCACTATAAACTGAGCTCAACAGGAGATTCCACCAGAGAGGATCCTGGATGATCCGGATTGAGAGGAGTCTCAGATCTCTTCTCTCTCTCTCTCTCTCACACACACACACACACACACACACACACACACACACACATTTATTTTCAAGCAAAATCAAAACCATTAACTCGATGAGATTTTTCTGAGATGCTGAAGCCCTGAACCCAGCGTGTTGGTTTAAAATAAGGCCGGTCGTCTCTCTGGATGAAAGCCACAGCTCGCTCTAATTGATTTGTCGTTCCTCGGGACGCGCCGCTGTACAGAAGTAGGCCGAGCGTGCCGATTCGGCCCGTCAGGTCCAATGAGCACCATGATTAGCTAAAGCTGGAGGGGCTGCAGCATCCACAGGGCTGCTCACGACCTTTTTCGCTGAGGAGAGGAGGCGAAGGAGAAGGAACATCACCTCAGGCAGGGAAACTCAGATCCAGTGGGCGGAGATGAAGAAGAGAGGAAGAAGAACAGGGTCTAAATAAAGAAGTGTTCGTTTTTGTGCAGCTCATTAAAACAGGCTGCAGTGCAGGAGGTGAGAGGAAGCAGCTGCTGGAATCCACCTTAGAGCTGAGACATGCTTCAGGTACAAACTCCAGATCTTCAAAATAAACAAACCCGTTACACTAAAGCAAGTTCATGCCTATTCCAAATGAAGTTTTATATTATTTATTAAGATTATTTTTTATTTTATGTCTTATGAAATATTTGTACATACTGTATTTATTTGATTTCAATTTAATTTATTTTTACTAAGGGATGGAGTCAAACGTTCAAATCTTTAAGTAAATATTCTACTTTTGTTTATTTAATTTCTATATTACAAAAACTTTGGTGTACAACATTTTAAAAATATTTATTTTATGCATTACTTACACATTTTTACTTAATGTTATTTTATTGTATTAATTTTATATTCTGAAATTTTAGGGAGGTTTGTGGTCAAGCATTTAAAAAATAATATTTATTTTATTCCTCATTTAAATACTTTTATTTAATTTGTATTTTATTGTAGTAATTTTATATTCACCCATTTTGTTAAGGTTTGTTGTGAAATCTTAAATAATATTTATTTTATTCTTCATTTAAATACTTTTACTTAACGTTACTTAGACTTAGATTTTAAGGTTTAATGTCCAACATTTTAAATTAATATTTATTTTATTCTGCATTTAATTATTTTTACTTATTTTTTGTTGTACTAATTTTATATTCTTAAATTTTAAAGGTTATTGTATAACATTTTTAAAAATATTATTTATTTTATTCTTCATTTAAATACATTCTTCATTTAAAAATTGCTTTCATATTTTTTTATTTTTGCTTATCATTTTCTTTTTATTTAAACATTTTTTACTTTAGGTTTGGTGTCCAATACTTTGTTTATTTTTATTATATTTTATTTTGATGCTAATATTTTTATCTT
>JAJAGP010003822.1:0-63684 GCA_025084515.1 Ancistrus triradiatus | reverse complement strand
GTTGTATTAACGGATAATATTTAATTTCATTATACGAACTATGTATACACTGCAAATAGTAGTTATATCATAAATTTGTAATGTATTTTTAGGCAAGGTAGTTTCGAGTAGTTTGAGTCAGCCAAGTTAAATGGATTGTTTACATTAATTCACAACCTAATTCATTTACTTAAGGCAGAGAACATGAAACTTTTCAATAACTTAGGTTAGACAATATATTATCATTATTATTATTATTATTATTATTATTATGAATGTAATAATTATGAATTATTACATTCATAATAATAATAAAAGTATAATAATAATAATAAGTGTATATATATATATATATATATATATATATATATATATATATATATATATATATATATATATATATCTCTCTCTCTATAAATATATATATAGCTTGTTATATATATAGTAGTCCAGAACTTTTGCCACTAAGCCGACTTATCCAGGCAGCATGACTGACTGTTAAGACACATGCTTGTCTGACTGCTTGTATGTAATTTTGATAGTATTCCCATTTATAATATGGGTCAGCCACAAGGCTAGATTTTCTCTTAGCATATATTTTATTGACAGCTGCCAGAGTGAAGATAAACTTTTCCATATATTTATTGATTTATTGATTGATTGATTAATTCAAACTTTGTGCCCTGTTATGCTCTGGATTGGCATCACCCTGAATTGGATTAAGCAGGTATGAAAATGAATAGATGAATGAACAATTACATTTTAATAGTTATAGCTTTACCTCACAATCAAACTCTCGAATATCATAATTCATCCAAGATGAAAAGCCACTTTTGCAGACCTAACTTTAAAAGTTTTGGGACACAGAATTATTGTTATTATTATTATTATTATTATTTTTTTTTTTTTAAACACTAAGTGTACACACACACACACAGGCACACTGGGACCTTGTAACAGCAGAAGTGGTCAGTGCTAAGCAGTTCCGAGTTGAAAGGTTCATCCAAGGTTAAGATGCGTTTCTTAACCTCAGCCTATCCTCTAAATGTCACATTAAGCATGAAAGAGCTTACACCCTCATTAACCTGCAGAGTTCTCGGCTAACTTCAATACAACACAAGTCATATCTCTGTCGTGTGCGGGTTTTCAACACACTGCTGTGGTAACATTCTGAAAGCAAGCGGGATAAAGGCTAATTATATTGAAAATAAACTTTTTTTTCTTCGTGCCCTCACCCCTGCTCACATTCCCTTCAGTCTACTACAAAGCTCCACTACTACTGATAGCATCCCTCCATGCTGTTTACTCGAACAACCCCGGCTCCTCCCCAGCAGAGAAAACACATTTAATCAGAAGGAGTTAAGTTGTGCCTTAATTAAGCAGTAAGCATGAGCTCACTTTGTCACTTGGCTTTTCTCCTTCCTCCTGTTCATAGAACAATGAGCCCTGGTAAAAATGTAATTTGCTCTTTGTTAAGATTCAGATTCTGCTCTTTCATGGCAGTTGAAACGGTAAGAGAATCAAGGGCGCACACGCTCTGCTTTCTCTTTTATGCCTCATTCTTCCACTCATCTCATAGGCTTAAATATTGTAACCATGGCAATGGGAGTTTGAGATGAAAAGAATCATTTTTGCAGTAGGATTAATTTTGAAACATAAGACATGCCGCACAAATCCTGGTCAAAACCTCGCTGATTCTGGTCTAGCCGGCATAACCGCACTGCCGGGCCTCACATAGAATACGATTAGACAATCTGGTCATTTTTGACTTATTTCTTGCTGTGCAGTATTGACATGTTGACACAAAGTGGTTTTCCAGAAAGACAGTGCCTATATTTCAATCAGCACTAACCAAAACATTGGACCGAAGTGGAGTGGTAAAAGCACAAGTGACATGTACAGACATATGACCAGACAACCGTAATTTTTCCTGAAGAGATCTGGAAGCTCAGAAAGAAAAATAAACATTTAGAACAGTGGGGAAAATACTAAGTAAAGCCAGATATACTAGATATACTGTGAGAGGAAATCCTCTATTTGTGTGGTGCACTTTATAATAAGTATTTGTTTTACAGAATGACTTGTGTGCTGCAGTTGTTGTTTTTTTTGTTAGATTTGATAATATGTTTGAGCTGTTGTAAATCCTTGACTATAATTGAGGAAAGTCTTCATTCTTCGTTCATTCTTTCATGTTCAGTAGCCACTTCATCCTGAAGAAAATCACCATAGACATGGTGCCAGTTCATGACGTGCCATCACACTCATTCATTAGCCTCTACAGCAGGGGTAACTTAAACCTTTAGCTTTCTGCTCAACTCTTTGGTAGATATTTCCATTGCTTTTTTCTTGGTGAGAACTTTAAATGATTAAAGGAACCTAATGCCAAGTATAAAGTACTCTGCAAAATGCAACCTATACACACCCTTGATAAAGATTGACTTTTTTTGTCAATTAGCTTATTCTCACATTTTAAAAAATGAGAAAAATCCAACCTTTAATTTAATTTAGTCTTTGAAAAAATTACCTCTGTCTTATACATGGGGTGGCACAGTCGTCGCCCAGCTCCGGAGATCCCCGGTTCGATCCTAACCTCTGACTTCATCTGTGTGGAGTTTGCATCTCCTCCCCGTGTCCACGTCAGTTTACTCAGGGTACTCCAGTTTCCTCCCACATTCCAATGACTTGCTTTAGGTTCACTGGTTGGTCTAAATTGCCCTATTGGGAATGTCTGACTAGGACCCTAGTGTCTGATGTAACCTTGCTCCTGTTGTGAATTTGGGATTAGACGTAGATATTAGGAGATAATCTAAACTTGTAAAGTTGTTTTGAGACAATGCTTCATTGTAAAATGCGCTATATAAATAAATCTGACTTGACTATAGGAATCATACTGCTATGGCTGGCCAGTAAAATCAAGGGATCACATGTGAACATATTGTATGTGCTTCCCCTACTGTGGCACCAGCACTACTTACTGCACCACTGTGCTGTCCGAATGATGAAAGCGGCTTATAATAAAATACAAAAGAGTACACAGCAGCCATGCTATTAGATGATTTTGGAGAAAGAAGTTAACACATTGTCTAAAACATGGACGTGAATATTATATCCGAGTCCCATGTGAATGTCTGAGGTGAATTATAATGCAGCACCTGCAGACAGACCTCCACCTTTGTGTCAGGAGCCAGATCTGTGTGGGATCTTAAGGTTTGAACATCTGTATTCAACAGGGAGCAGTAGTCACAAGTTTGGAAGCTCATATTGCCTGGATGAGACTGCATGTGATGTGTTTTATTGTAGATGCAATCCCAAATCCCACCAAACAAAGACGGGGATTAAGTGTTCAGAAGGCGCATGCTTGGCTGCTGAGGTGCATCTAACATTCTTAAACTTGTAGCATGTTTTCCTTTAAAAGGAAGTTTGAGGAGTGAGAAATGGAAAAAATAGCAACTGGATGAAGTCTATTTCTGCTATCGCATATGGATGTGCTGCATTCCCCAAATCCTGTTTTCCTCCATCCTTTATGTATACGTTGCCCCAGACTGCATGGAGAGAAATACTGTGGAGTTTTCTGCAGTGATGGCAGAAACGGAACAACGTTTCTTTGGAAAAGAGACATTTCTGCTTCAGATTTATGCTTTAGAAAGCGAGGAAATGATAGGCACTCAGAATTAGTAGCAACTAAACTCTCTGTCCACCTTCTCATTGACTGGTTAGATGGCAATCATGAGCAATGAACAGGAGCTTGCTGCTTCATATGTACACTCCATTGCAATATTCAAAACCACATAATATCATATTAAATATTTTCACGAATATGTAGTATGTAGATTTAAGAGAAAGTGTTGAGATTACCTATTGCCTAGGTAACTTAAGGTACCTACAGAGACAATAAAACACAATGAATATTTCCTCCGCTTTAATTCTCACTTTCATCATGAATTATGTAATGCATATCCACTTGACAGATATAAATGTAAACCGGGGAATCTCCCTTTTCAAATTCATCTACCTCATTATACTCTAAAGTATCAGAGAATAAATTAGATTTGACTAGACACAGAAAGTTCTGTCACTCACTAAGCATGATAGACATAACATTATGACATATAAAGGTAAATTAGGAGGTCCTGGAATTAAAACAGTAACAACATATTTGTCAAAAAACATTCATATAAAAACACTATGTTATCACACATACAGTGGTGTGAAAAAGTGTTCGCCCCCTTCCTGATTTCCTATTTTTTTTGCATGTTTGTCACACTTAAGTGTTTCGGAACATCAAACCAATTTAAATATTAGTCAAAGACAACACAAGTAAACACAAAATGCAGTTATTAAATGAAGATGTTTATTATTAAGGGAGAAAAATCCAAACCTACATGGCCCTGTGTGAAAAAGTGATTGCCCCCTAAACCTAATAACTGGTTGGGCCCCCCTTAGCAGCAACAACTGCAAGCAAGCATTTGTGATAACTTGCAGTGAGTCTTTTACAGCGTTGTGGAGGAATTCTGGCCACTCATCTTTACAGAATTGTTGTAATTCGGCCACATTGGAGGGTTTTCGAGCATGAACGGCCTTTTTAAGGTCATGCCACAGCATCTCATTAGGATTCAGGTCAGGACTTTGACTAGGCCATTCCAAAGTCTTCATAGACAGCAGAATTGATAGTTACATTTATCACAGCAAGTCTTCCAGGTCCTGAAGCAGCAAAACAGCCCCAGACCATCACTCTACCACCACCATATTTTACTGTTGGTATAATGTTCTTTTTCTGAAATGCTGTGTTACTTTTACACCAGATGTAATGGGACACACACCTTCCAAAGAGTTTAACTTTTGTCTCGTCAGTCCTCAGAATGTTTTCCCAAACGTCTTGGGGATCATCAAGATTGTGTTCCGGAAAAACTGAGACGAGCTTTAATGTTCTTTTTTGTGCAGTGGTTTTCGTCTTGGAACTCTGTCATGCAGGCCATTTTTGCCCAGTCTCTTTCTTATGGTGGAGGCATGAACACTGACCTTAACTGAGCCAAGTGAGGCCTGCAGTTCTTTGGATGTTGTTGTTGGGTGTTTTGTGACCTCTTGGATGAGTCGTCGCTGCGCTCTTGGGGTAATATTGGCAATCACATATTCGCAAAGGGCATGTAGGTTTGGATTTTTTTTCTCCCTTAATAATAAACACCATTTAAAAACTGCATTTTGTGTTTACTTGTGTTGTCTTTAACTAATATTTAAATTGGTTTATTTTTCCGAAACAATGTGTGACAAACATGCAAAAAAATAGGAAATCAGGCAGGGGGCAAACAATTTTTCACGACCCTGTAATCAACAAAACCAATGATACTGTAGGTCTTTATTAAATCGTGAAAAGCACTCAAAAGTGGGCATGAGGACTGAGTAGGTAAGGTTGTTTTTTTTTGTTTTAATCAAGCTTGCTAGGCTCTCAAGTGGCTTAACAGAGAAATGCTTGCCCTTTTGTTGAGACGTTGCAAGTTTGAACCCCGAACACGCTGTTGCCATTCATGACTCAGGGTCCAATTGAGCATAATTGGCCTTGCTCCCTGGTTAATGCTCTTGTTTCTCCTATCCATTCTTGGTTATGCGAGCTCAAGTGCACAAAAGGGGACAGTTTGCAACCTCTCCAAGTGTACTGATCTACATCACATGAACAGCAGTTTAAAAAGTGTTGCTGGCTGATTTCAACTGCCTCAGTGGAAGCACAATACCATTACAGTTTGAGATGTTGTGTGATAAGAAAGTCTAAGGTAGTAAGTGTGAATTGACATGAACCGGATGTAACTTCAGTAGCCTTGAAAGAAGTTGAAAAACTTTCTTGACTAAAAGAACTGCATTTTCAATACTACATTATTACATATTCTTAATGTACATGTATTACTTTTATCCATCATGTTACTGTGCAAAAGTCATTCAAAATTTTTACATTTATGTTTTCCTTATTCTTTATTTAGAGTGGCAGGTGGCTCAGTAGGTCGCACTGTCTCCTCACAGTGAGGAGGTCCTTTGGTTTAATCACAAATTAAGTGGTCTGGGTCCTTTCTGTGTGGAGTCTGCATGTCCTCCTCATGCCTGCATGGCTTTACTCTGGGTACTCCGGTTTCCTCCCGCAGTCCAAAGACATGCGTGTTAGGTTAATTGGTGCCTCTAAAGTGCCTTTAGTGTGTTATTTTGTGTGTGTGTGTATGTGCCCTATCTTTAATTGGTGCCCTGACTGGGGTTGTTCTTGCCTTCTGCCCTATGCCGCCGGCTAGGCACTGGCTCTCCTGTCCTTGATAAAGTGGATAAGAAAGTGAATTAATAAAGTGAATTAATGAATGATATTATTTATTTAAGCTTTAGTGGTCAATACACTTTGTAGTTGTACAATTACAGACTCTAGTAATTGTCTTCTCTACAAACTTTGTTAGTCCCCTTTACTCTTTTCTCTAATGGCCAGAACTACCACAGATCAGGTACTAGAGTGTTTGGGTAGTGGATCATTCCCAGCACTGCAGCGACATTGACGTGATGGTGGTGCGTTAGTGTGTGTTGCTGCTGGACTATTAAAACACTGTTCACTCACTGTCCACATTCACCATTTTGCTCCACCTTGTAGAAATAAGACACATTAGCTCATTTGTTGCTGCACAGTTTGTGTTAGACATGCTCTAATCCTCGATCAATGCTCAGAGGATGCTTCCTACAGGATGCTGGTGGCTGGACATTTTTGGCTGTTGGACTATTTTCAGCCCAGCAGTGACACTGAGGTGGTTTAAAACTCCAGCAGCACTGTGGTGTCTGATCCACTTGTATCAGCACAACACACTCTAACACACAACAACCACATAAGTGTCACTGCAGTGCTGAGAATGATCTACCACCCAAATAGTACCTGATCTTTGGTGGACTTCTGGGAGTCCTGACCATTAATGAAAAGAGTACAGGGGACAAACAAATTCTGTAGAGAAATAGATGGACTACAGTCTGTAATTGGAGAACTACAATGTGCCTTTACCACTAAAACTAAAGAATAAGCAGAATATAAACTGAAAAATATAGAATGCCTAAGACCTTTGCACAACACTATAAGTAATTTAACTTTATTGCTCAACACTCCTGAGACAAAGGACAGCCAATAACCTTCTGCTGTTCTGATAAACCTTGACCAATCCATAGATCCGATAGATCATTTTGGCCAACTCTAAGATGCATGTCTGCTGAAGGCTGGATAGAGAGATAGATAGATAGAAATGTGTTTGTCAGATGGTTTTCAGGCAGGTGTTTTGGTGAAATCATGATATTGTTTGGACAGACGAGAAGGTTCTTTATTCTAACATCTTGGTCCAGCTCAGTTCCACTTATTAAAGCTTACAGTTTTAGAACACTCTGGCAAAGGATATAAAAGATAGTTTTTTTTATTAAACTTTAATAAAGGTTTATACTGATGATGCATTATGGATGAGGCAGAAGGTCAGAAAAAGATCATAATTTCTTAATACACACTACCTCTGGCACTACCTCCAACCCAAACAAACACCTACACTGGAAATAACATCATGTTTGTAGTGTTAGTATTTACAGCATCTTTTTTTAAACTTTCCTGACATCCTGTACAGTATATTTCTTCATTTGTAGTCTGCAGGTGTCTCTTTGAAATAATAAGCAACTTCTTATGTCTCCAAGGCACTGTCAACACTGTCTTTGTTCACAAGCCAGCCGGTGCCTGGTTGACACCGAAGAAAAGTCCTGTCCTAGAACAGAAATAACCATATGACCTGGTTTCAGGTCAGCAAATGAGAGAAATATATTCACACGTTTATTTCTTGCATTAATAGCCTCCTTTGAAGCTAGCTCATTTTTTAAGCACTGCCCACTACAGCAGTGTATTCAAGCCAGAGTGGGGCAATGCAAGAGGTAATGATCAGCTATATATTTTGGGTGATGTTGAATAATTCTTCACATAACTATACACTATAGGTACGGCTTTTGCTAGGGAGACATTCCGAAGATGTAGTTTGGTATTATTTTATCACTTTGTGCTTTGTTAAGAAAATCATAACATTCTGGCCAAAATTCAGAGTACTTTTCCTCACTGGTTAAATAAGAGGCGGTACAGTGGTGTAGTAGTTGGCTCTGCCACCTCACAGCTTCAAGAACCCTGTTTTGATCCTGACCCTGGGCTCCGCCTGTGTGGGGTATGCATGTCCTCCCTGTCTCATGGTTGTTCCTGGCTTGCTCCCTGTAACGCCGGCCAGGCGCCAGTGACACTAACTAGGATTAAACGGATAAGACAATGAATGACTGAATGGTTGAATAAGTGCAAGTGTGGTGGCTATGTGTCCGCAAGTCTAACAAACATAGTCATAGTTCGTAGCAGAGGTCTATACACATTCTGATAGGAGAAAAATGACAGGTGATGAAATAAATCATGAAATTAAGACAAATTCAAAAAGGCAAAGGAAAGTGAAAGGTACTGTTTATACATAATTATGGACAGAACTGCAGACAGATGGACACAATTTGGTAATTAACCAATACAGAAAGGACTAGACATGATCAACACAAAGGCAATATTTAACATGCTCACATGAGAAAGGATTGCTAAGGCAATAGACCAAAGCCTTGACATGAACATATAAGAACTGGCCCAAATGGGAACCAAAGGGAATTTTAGTTCTAGTTCATTTTCAAGACAACTGGATTATTCACACAACAGTAAAAGAAACTATGTCATCATTATTGTGCACAATGATGACATTAAATGCAACATTACACTAATAGCTGTTTGGTTAACTGATTACATGTATTAACTGATCTAAAAAAGGTCTTTTTATTTCAGCAATAATAAAATGATAATGTCTTCTTGCTGTTGATGTAAATATGCCTCATATGATCATAAAGTGATCATATGCATGTGGTGTCTTTATTCTTTTTTTTCTTGTAGTCTTTTGCTACAGTGTACAATCTGCAATCGTGTCGTGAACGAGAAACCTGGACTGGTATGGACTGGGACTGCATTGTCTTTTAGCGACAAATCCAGGTTGGTCTGATGGTCAGGGGAGCCATGGCATATAACATTCAGTCAAGGCTAGTAGTATTACAAGGGACACTAACAAATCAGCGATATGTGTGAGACATCCTGCAGCCACGTGTAGCCTCTCATGGAAGGGCTTCCAACTGGCATTGTTCATCAGGATAATGCTCTCCCACACACAGAAAAGGTTTCCCAGGAATGTCTCTGCCAAATTGTAACACTTCCTTGGCCTGCAGAGTCAACAAATTTATCACCAATTGAGCATTTATGGGACCAGCTGGGACAACATCTTTGGCAAACTATGAGTGTGGAGATTCTACATGCCCAACTGTGGGCAAATGTGTCATAGAGGCATGTCCAGCAGTCACCGATCTCTCACCAGGAGGTACACTACCCAAAAGTATCCTCTGAGAGCCTTTTTATAGAGCAGCAGAGGAAGCACTTTTACGTTCTCTTGTTCCAAGGTCCAATTTCTAATCAGACCAGACCTGTAATCATTTACATAAACTGCATACATAGTACTGTATATTTTAGAAGGTCCACATAACATGTAATTTGACCAACAATGTACCTTTGAAAACCTTTGAATAGAACTGGATTGCTTATTATGTCTAGTGGCATATGTGTGAACAATGAGAAGTTTCAGGTCTCTGGTACCAAAGTTAGGGTACTATGGAATGAGATCCTTTCTGCAGATTAATGTATTCAGTATGTAGTGCATACACTAGCCGGGACATACAATATAAACAGCAGGAATAATGTGTTTGCCTACAGAGAACTGTAGTATCAGTCTAATGTAGTAGTGTGTGTGTGTGTTTCTGGGTGAGTGTGTGTGAGGTATGTCCAGGCTTGCCCATGCTGGGCATTATCTTTCAGTCACACACTGTTCTGTATCTTTGTTAAAAACTACCTAGACTCCCTGCCAGGCCCCCAACTGAGACTCTCTGCAGGTCCCATAGAAGAACAGGACTGTACCAAAAAGTAATTCACACGTCTCTTCATTTGAGTTATTTATTTGATTAAGGGTGGCGTGGCACAGGAGGCCCGGGAGGTACACGAGGCCAGGTATTTCAGCCGGGACTAGCTGCTCCAACAGGCCTGGCAGAAGGATGAGATTGGGGTCCTGCCATTGCAATCTTCAGCTGGCGCCAGCGCCAAGGGGGAGCCTGTGCCCTCCCACTTTTAAATAGAGAGAGAGGAATCTTTTATCTGCCTGTATTACTTTCCTTATTCCCAAATGCTGCCCAGCTGGCCTGCAGAGCTGCTTCAGCCCAAGTCATTATCGCTCCACCATGACTTGTCACTTTCAGATGACTTGATATATTTAAATGTAACTGGTGATTGCTGAAAAGCAGAAAAGAAATAGATGTATCACCAACTGATGGAGAGAGGTGACATTAATTTAACCAGCATTCCGCCAGGGCTCCCTTTTTCACGTCTTTCTCCTTTAATCTCTCTTTTTCTCTCGCCCTTTTCCCATATCTCTCATATAGCCACTGTGGGAATTAGGGTATGTGTGTGCATGTGCAAAGGAGGTAAGCTCACAAATGCCTCCATCTAAAACAATGACCTCGTGCTGTATATAGTGTCAGTTGCAATGTTCATATACTGCAGAGCATTCCAGCTTCAGGGTGGTGTCAGGAAAAAGCCCTTTGGATTGGAATTCTATTTTGAATGTATCAACACTTTTGTAAATAGAAGAGGAAACCATTATGTTAACATGTTACTGTAAAGTAGTCTGCTTAATTTTGAATGTAGGGATGTCTGTCTACTGATGATCAAGTGGTGGAGAGAAGAAAAGTAAAACCACCACGCCCAGCCATGACACACCTTTCCTCAGATACTCTTCTCCCGGACAGGATATTATGCCCAGCTGCTAGATAAATCCACTTGACTTATCTAAAGGATTAAATTATTTACACATTTAGAAAAGACTCAAACATGGCAAACTCCACTTCCACAACCTCATGAAGATTTAATCAGCATAATTTCTTAATGAGAGGACTGGAGTACAGGGGGAGGATGAGCAAGTAGAAGTGGGATGCCGGATCCCATCTTGTTTGCACATCCTTTCCGAGAGCAGACAGGGAAAAACAGGTCTGCTCAAGTGTTAGAATGTGATTGACACGCAACTGAAGCCCATCCGTCAGATGAATGTTCCCTGCTCTTGTCCTGTGCTACATGTGAAGGGCTCTTGTCACCTTCTGAGTTGTCACTTAAAGATGAATTGTCAAAACAACAGAGCCATAGTTTGTATCCAGCCACATAATTACTTAGTACAGCTTCCTTAACTCTGTGTGTGTGTGTGCGCGTGCGTGTCCATGTTTGCATTACATTGTGAGGACAAAATGTCCCCAAAAGGGTAGATCTGACATTTTTTTGGACATTGTAGACACCTTTTGCTTTTTTACAGAAACTGCAAAAGAGAGTGTGTTAATTGTTAATCAAATTTATATTGTGGGAGATTTGCTGGAAACACACATCTGTGTAACCATATGGACATTTATATCTCATATGCATGTATGATGTTCTCCTCTGTGTTACATTTGTATTTCTTATTGTGGTGATGTCACTCGTTCAGACTAACTCTCTTCGAGGCCTAAATTTGTGGATGCTTCTCACCCAGAGCTTGGGAAAGTTGACAGTACAGGATGTTCTTTGGCCATGGAAGTGTTTTCGTCTGAGCACCTGTGGTGTGGTCTCACCCAGTTACTAGGAGCGGCCTGACCATCAAAAGATGGTTCCAAGCTTGGGTGTGAGAACAACCATAATTTCATAATTTCTCATCTGAACTATGTTTTATTATATGTTGTTCCCAGCTCGGAAAGTATAGTTCTTCTCTGACAGGTGTTGATCTCACGTTTTGACCCCTATGCATCACAAATTATTCAGTGCTAAATTCATATTGTAAGGCTGTGAGCTAGTGAGATGTTTTGACTAGCTGCTTGAGATGTGCTCTGATTGTTTCCATCAGAAATTATAAACATTTTGGTCAGCCTTAACAAGGGTACTTATCACTCTTGCACCTGTGAGTTCATAGTGAAAATGATCAACAATCCTCACCCGGGCTGTGAGAATGCCCAGATCCAAAATTTGTATTAATGTGTGTGTGGAATGGCTTTGTACATGGGGATGTTATGAACTTTAGTAACATGTACAGAGACGCACATACTTAAGCCACTGAACATTTAAAAAATAACTAACACTGATCAATTATTGTCATATCACATTTATACAGGTATGTAGGTGAGTGAAAACTGGGGTACGTGTATCTTCATATTTCCTTAAGTAACTTAGGACACACATGTGGTAACACATGGTGAGTCCAACTTTATTAATAGTTAAAGTATTGCCAGCAAACATACATACACACACAAACAGACATTGTTGAGTCTGGGTTATTTCACATGTTCATGTGTAATTTAGTTAATTAGTATCTGATACTCAATCATTAGTAATTTGATTAATAAGCAAACTGATTCAGAGTGATCTTTTTGGTCTTTAAGTCTATATGATGAGTAAGTACATTTTTGATGTTAAAGTGTTAGTTTAAGGCCTTCTCAAAGTCACAGAGATTGCAAAAGTCCAGAGAGAGAGAGTAAAATCATCATCTGGATTTAATATAATTTATGTACGAATTGAATACAATTTATATATAAAACCTGACACCACAGTTTAAATCTGGGCAAGGGCAACCTAGCCAAAACAAAAGATAAGGTTGGTGTAGGAATGGCCAAGATTTGGCCAATATTCAGCAAATAACTGTTATGCAAGACCCAGGTGCATCTTGAAGAAAAGTATGTAAAGACCCTGAGAACTGTTAATCACCGGCATCTCTGCATCGCTGTTATGATGAGTATTTGTCCTTATTGCCTGTGCTCATGAGTAGAAGCAATAAAATTGTCTGTTTCTCTACTTAAACCTTAATTCGGCTTGAGTGTGATTTTTGATTAAGTGAGCAGAATGTATTTTGTCAAAAAACTGCGACAGAAAATATTAATGTGTGGACCAAAACATTCCCACAAGGATAGATCTGAGTTTTTTCACATTCAGTGGACTTGGATTTGCTTTGGGTTACTGGGTTAAATGTTAGTGTTAGGTATAGATGAAGAATTAATTAGTTACAGTTATAGAATGTCAGTGGAAAGTCCTCACAATGACATAAGGATAAACTATTGTTTTCAATGTTCTGGGATGCATTTGTGGAGGTAAAGCAAGATATGAACCTGGATTCACTTTATCAAGTAACATCTGCATACATAAATGTTGAAGAAGGGAACCCACAGAAAAAAGTTTAAGAGTAGCATCCAAGAGCATTCCCTGAAGACTGATGATATAAAACCATTCTTTGGATGGAAGATGCCCTTCTTTTTCCCAAACAAAGCCGCAAACATTTTAAAAGCATTTATTCTATAAACTGTCACACATTTACGCACACTTAACGAACACACTCTGAGCTCACACGATAGCTACCTTAGAGTTAACTTGGCTAATGTTAGCTAACTGCTAATTGCTTTTCAAACGTATCTAGAATTATGGACGATAAACTTACAAAAGGTTATTAACAGAAATAATTTCATTAACTTTCTCACATTCATTCACCTGAAGCTTCCTGTGCTGCCTGAGGTATTGCCTAGCATGCAGCAAGCTGTCACCAGTTAGCTATAATTTTTAGCACTTGTATGCTAACAGCTTTATATAACAGCTCATGCTAACAAGGCTACACATTATGTACACATTTACTAGCTTATTTAGTAATGATTACACCTTTAACTTTTATAAATTGATCTTAGTGAGCTGTACGTAATTTATATCTGGTAAAGTTGACGTTTATTTTATTAATTTATTTACTGATAACTGATATTAATTTTGGTTTATCCAAGAATGACTCATGGTGCTACAGTAGAACAGGTTTAAAAAAAAAAAAACAATTGAAGTGTTTCCCAAAAAGTTTGTGCAAAAAGAAATCATATCACTTAACAGTCACTAAAATGTTGTTTGGAAAATATCTTATTACAATTCTGCTAGTTATGAATTTAAGTCTACAGTAAAGGTACACAGGCTTTTACCAATGCCACAGATTCAATATCCTAGGCCTAGCCAATGTACAGCAGAACAACCAAGCCAAACCTCATAGCTCACAATCTGGGGGACTGACCATCAGTGAGGACATAATATTTACATTTATATTTAGCAGACCCTTCGGAGTGACTTGACAACTGATTTTAAATTGCACCGTCTGATCACTTGTCAGTTGAGTAGTAGCAGTTTGCCAGTGATGGCGTTTGAACTCTGGCCCTTCTGGAAGTAGCTTTTTTGTGGTTCTGTCTGTCTACTACATACTGTACATATGTTTAACCAGTTTTGTAATGATGCAAAACGTCTCATGTGTTTTAAAGTAAGTGAAACATTACACCCATTTAGAGTTTGGAAATCAATAAAGTAATGACAAAACTTAGTTGTGATAAAATGTAGGTATACAGAAAAAAAATGACTGGTCTGTATATTATTTTTGCATGGGAGATTAGATGGTTTTAGACTGATGCTTCTAGACATTTACTGACTGACTGACTGAAGTCACTGTAAAACAACTGCATCAACAGACCTAATTCCTATTCTCTGTGTAGGTAAGCTCTGACCTCTTTGGACTCTTCCACTGGCATTTCATTAATCTCCTGATCAAGCTTTAATATTAATGCTTCTCATAATTATCACCTTGTATGCTAATGCAGAGACAACAAACAAGCGCCTATGAAATTTCTCCTGTGTCAATGCACGGAGACTCACCTCCAACTTTGCTTCCTCCCAGCTTCATCGACATGTGTGAGCAGTTTGCCTCAAACGTGCTTTGTGTATGGGACAGACAGAAGAAGGCAATGATTAAAGCGCGAGTGTGTAGAGCCACTTTTGTGTGGGTCGTCTGGAGCCTCGCTCAGGTAGAGCAGAAGGGTAATGATCAGATTACAGTGACTGGGCACATGAAATAAACATGGCGTCGGGAGGGCTGCCGTACCTCTGAAGTTTGTGGGTAATGGAGTGAGAATTTGGCGGGCTGTGTGAGATCTCCCCCCAGTATGTCTCCTGAGGGTAAAACCAGCTTTTCATGCTAAACACTCTCTCTCTAAGCTGTGCTTTACTCAGGCTCAATGTGTAGAACTCTTCAGAGATTCCTCTGACGAATCAGTCAGGACATGCTCCTTATCCCTTTCCTCATTAGCTATTACTTTTCTCTCCTGACCTCCTTTTAACAGCTTTTTTCCCCTCCCCAACACACTCCTGAATACACACACACACACACACACACACACACACACACACACACACACTCTTTGTAAAGATATCCTGTCTCTACATCCCATTCAGTTTCACCATCTCATACTCTACCTGTATTTCTTTCAGCCTACCTCACTCATTCAGTCAAATTTAAATAGTCTGAAATAAACATACTCTCTGCCTTTGAAAAAAACACGTGTACACACACACACACACACACACACACACACACACACACACACACTTACACAGCGAAAGGTATTTTAGGAAGTGAAGCGAAGCTGTCAAACTGCACAAACTCGCCTGTAATAATCCATTCGTTCTGTTCTGTGCTGATTTGGGTACTAAGCCTGTACAATTATTTAAATCCGGGCTTTTAGTTGCAGCATACACCTCGCCATGGGGCTCTGCCTCTGTAATCTTGCCTTCGGCCTTGCATTTCAAATGGACTCAATTCCCATAAGGAATGCATGTGAAGATAACCTCTAGTGGCTAATCCGGACATTTAAGTTGGTGAAACTTACACCTGTCATGTTGTCTTAACCAAGTGGGTATGGCGACTGATAGTCGCAGAGCTTTTTTTTCCCTCCCTCGGCTTTTTATCTCCAAGCCTCTACCTCTCCTGAACTGAAATAGTGTAGTTGTGCATATTAGTAACAGGCTCAGTGTGGTTATTCAAAGGTGAACAGATGACAAAGTGATACACACAACAAAGCGATAGTGCAAGAAAACTCTATGGAATATTTCAGGGCTCATGTAGGCAACCTGTTTATTTAATATATTTAAATGTTATACTTTACATGCATTGCTATGACTTTGAGATAGTTTGGGGCAAGTATTTATCTCCATTTTGGACAAAATGTCATTAGAATGGACATAACTTGAGACAATAATTTTACATAAATAATGTACACAATAGTCATATTTTATACAACACAGTGTAGACAGTATATAGTCTAGTCTCTTACTTACTTTCAATACCTCCATGGTCCTTAGTACCTCCTTTCTGAAACCAATACAGACAGGGGGAGAACATGCAAACCTGGACTCAAGCTGTTCTAACAGCTCTAAACATTGTACCATCGTGCCAACCTGTATATCTAATAGCAGTTATTTTTCTTGTTCTTTTGGGAACCCTAAAGTGGACTTGGTTACCCTCTGCCAACCTGAGGCTAAAATATGTGACTGTTTGTAGGCTGCACATGAAAACATATGCATGTTTATTCCCCTGTCCTTTTGGATACTGCAGTTAGGTTTAGGTTATGGAAACAGTTAGGTTCAGGAACTATATTATTTAGCTACAGTAAAACACAAGCCATTGGTAACACGCCAGACAGACCATAATACTAAATTGTGTGTGTGTGATGTGTGTTTGTGTTGAGTCCTTATCCTTAGAGCAGTGAAGGCACCATCTGCCCACTTGTCCTGCAAAACTGGGCCCAACCCCACTGGCCGTCTCTGCATCTCTGGCCACACTCTGTAGGCACGAGTCAGGGAGTTTGTGCCAAACTTATGGATGCTTCGACACACTGTCTGTCCATGGTCACCTTTTCCAGCAGCATAGTCGCCCTGAAATGGGGGAGGCCTGTCTGCCACACACTTTAGCTTATGTTCATTATCTCACTAATTTAACAGAGAACAAGTTCACATTATATACTGTGATGCTGTTTTCTACCTGTTGAATTATCATGTTAGTCAAGATGTGTCATGTATTACACACTTGTGGCATGAAGGTGTAGGTTTAAATAGTGCACCAAAAACTGCAGTATTAAATGAGCAGTGGAGTGCAGGTGTTACTAGTTCTTTGGATGGCTGGTTAACCATAACCATAAAAAATATAATAAGGGAATTCCATGTGTAACTGCTGACTCAAGTTGCTTTTGGACTGATAACTAATTCCTGGCCTGTTTAAATATAAGTGTGTTTACTTTCTGTCTTGGATTGCAAACAAGAAAATATACGGTTAGAGGTAGGTTGGCAGGTTAAGTTGAGTTATACTTAGGATTGGTAAGGCTTGAAGTACGAGGCAGGCATTGACCATTGAGCTGTTGCATCTTTGGCCTTAAAAGTCAGCATCAGTGTTTTATGCCCTATTTGGACTGTTGCTGATAGCTGAATAGAACACAGCAATGGCGTGACCAGAGAGAACATAGAAAACAAACTTGGATGCTGCACACTTGATTAGTGGGCCTAATTAGAAGGGCCTAATTGTATGTACAGAAAGCCAATGCAAGGTGAACTTGTAGTAGTCATGTCTCAAGATGACAAAAGTCTGAGTAAGCACCAGATTGGCTTCATTTGTAGAAAAGCTTCAAACCCTCATAATGTTGCAATGTGTTTTTCTAAATCTTGCAATGTGTGCCATGCTTCACACATAAATTTTGCGCAGTGGCAGCTGGTGGTTTTTAAAATAGAGGAAACATATGTTCACATATGATTACTTCTGTTTACTGGCTAACCATAGTAGAGTCATGGTATAGGGATCCTTATATCCCTCCAGTGGGGACGCAGTTAATTACGTTGCCTAATACAAACAGTACAGTCTTATATAATTGTAAGGCTTATTGCCTCTGATTTTTGAAGTTTGAGCAGTCAGGCAGTTTCTGGGTGGGACAAAAAAGATGAAAACAACTTTTATTTGCAGTACAAAACACAGCTGCCCTCAATTCACTCACTGCCTGTGAATACTGTGTCCCCATATGTGGGTCAAAATGAGGAATTCAGAGATATTTGTCCAGTCAGCATTAGTCCATATACACATTTGCTTTATAGACTCAAAAGCTTCAGTGAGTGTCTGTTAGGCCTGTGTCTGGGGCTTCAAAGCAGATTTGACATGCTGCACTGCGCTGTTCTGGGAGAAGGTTGAGTTTAATGAACAAACAGTGTGATAGTGCAGTAACACTTATTATTTGATTTGCTAAAATATTGAATTCCATCAAGATTATTTCATAGTATAGACACTTTGGTTCATTCATTTTCACATTTTAATGAAATTGAATGAATGCCGGGCTAGTCATGTAGTCTTAAAGTAATTGTCTGTGGTTTTGTGCTTTTTCAAGGACTGATCAGGGAGTTCATGAAGGAGACAGAAACATCAGAAATGCAGGCATGTTGCTGGTGGCACAGTGGTTAAGATGCTGGTCTACTGACCCAAAAGGCTAGGATTGAAGTCTTGGCACTGCCAATTTGAAATGGTTGAGTCATCAATCAAGGCAATGAATACTTAGTTGCTTACATCATTTGAAAGTAATTCTGCATAGGAGAATATGCTAAATTCAGACTGTTAGTCAGGTGTCAGATTGTTGATTAAAATTTCCATTCAACCATGATTCGTTTATTTTCATACCCACTTATCCATCTGATCCTGAACACTCATTCTCTTAACATTTTAGAGACACCAGTTGACCTAATGCATGTCTTTGGAATGTGGAGGGAAACCAGAGGAAATGCTGAGACCATCAAACTCCACACTGGTGGAGTCCAGACGGGAAACAAACCAGCTGTGAGGTGACAGCACTAACCACCATTAATGCGTTTTAAGAAGGTTAGCTAATTAGGCTGAGTTTTTTTTGTTAGTGCTGTGTTCAGTGTTTCAGCCCATGTGTTTAAACATATCAACACATCAGGGGTTTCAAGGGCAATTTTAGGGTCTAATGTGCATAAGACAGAAAGCTCAGTGGTTAAGGCTCTGGACCACTAATCAGAGAGTCCTGAATTGATAGCATGACTCTGCAAATCTACCACTGTTATCCCTTTGAATAAAACGTTTAACCCTCAATTGTTCAGCTCAATCATAAGTCACTCAGGATAAGAGCATCTGTTAGATGCTTGTAAATGTAAATGTAGACAGTTACTGAAATCTGTAGGGAACACAGTATTGAAGTGAAATGGGAGATTCCTATGAAGATTATAACAAGTTGGGTCGCTATGTTCTGCATTAGTATATGAGGTTATCTATTCTGACTTATTTTGCTTTGAATACAATGAGTGAGGTCAAAAATGTGAAAAACTGCTATTGCTTGTGCATTATTTGTGGGTGTGCTAACAGTTTTTTTCTGAATACAGTTATTTAGCAAAACATTTAAGCTATCAAATATCAGATTGTTTATTTCTCATATAATTACTTAAAATGTTTTTTTATAGTAGCACTTTCTTGAAAATCGGTTACATATGCAGCATATATGGTTAACTATATATGGTATATGGTCTTCTCTGAACGTACTGATGACAGCAGTGGCGGCAGTTTCTTCGACTTCACCGCATATGGTTAATTATGGAACAGAAGCAAAATGCGTATTGTCTACAACATGCTGAAATGTCTACAACAACAATATTCACTAAGACTGTGGTTATAGTGCTGGAGTTCTGTGCCACCTGCTCTTATCTGTATATTTGTACCTCTGTGTGGGAGGCAGTGGCTACTGACTCATCTGCATGTGCTTTTCCAAGTAGAATTCTTGAATGCTAGAATGCTTTTTTTCCCTGTGCAGAACCTTTGAAAGACCCTAAGTAGAACTGAGGGTTTTATTTTAGATCCAGAGCGGTTGGGCAAAGGGAGTCGCATGGCACACTGTCAACAAATATATATTCTGAACTTCAATAGTAAAACTTTCTGGGGTCTGTGGAAAGACTGGAGGCGAGAGTCAGCCTGCTATGTTATGACCTTGGACAGGCCTTTCTTGCTGACTGCCTCAGTCTCACATACATATCCAAATGCATACCCATCTGTTGTAAATCTTTTAAGTGAAGCTATGCGCGTGAATGCTAGATGAGGTGGCCAGGCTTTTGGCAGGACAGGCAGGGTGAAGGCTTGGGGCTGTCGGTCTGGAGAGGTCTGTCTCTGCCAGGCAGACATGGAGGAAATCAGGCAGCCGGCTGCATGTCACACGACAGATTGAGCCATCAGCTCACAGGCCCCCTCCTAATGCAATGCACATAAATATATCCGAGCAACTGTATTAGATGACTCGTAGTTTGGCCTCTTTGAATGTGCTAAGCGCTTGCTAAAGTATGTTCCGTTCCGCTGGTGATGAGCTATTGTTTTGCTGCCAATTTAGGGGCCGTCTGCCAGAGGAACCTTCCACATAAGTGCAGCTATTGAGGTGATGAAAAGTTTCGTAACCCTGAATTATACTGCCATTTTCTTTCGTAGCTATGCATAAATCTGCCCTGAACATCTGTCCTGCAAAACTGTAAATTTCAGAAATGATGTTGCCATTCAACAGGAGTTCATTGAGGATAAAGTCGGGTTTATGCTTCATCAGAAGTGTGCCTACAATCTAGCTGAAACAGCTAAGCTGAAAGCTGAAAGGAGTTTTTCAGAAAAATAGGACGTACTTAGACGTCCATCAGCAAGTGGGCGGGGTAGTAAACAGGCAGTTGTAACAGTAAAAGCCCACATTCTGTCATCTATTGAAATAAAAAATTGACATGCTTGAACAACAAAAAAAATGGGATTTTGCAGCTTTCAGGGTGCATTAGAAGTGACAGCACACAGTCCCCACACTATAAGTAAAGTAACTACACACAGTCCCCACACTGTACAGCCCCTAAATACTGACTCCCCTGGAAGCAGTCACAATTAAATGACTTGAAAGTGCTCAGTTATCTGAGAAGAATTAAAAAAATATGACTGAATAAATACCTCATGCATCTTGCACATTGTGCATCTTGCACCCCCCTCGTATTCCTTTACAAGTCAATCACTCTGGAGGTGGTCAGAGAGGTCAGGTGTGAATAAAAAATGGTGTTGTTGCTCAAGATATCTTTTAGACCTCCCAAAAGAAGTACTGCTAAGCTGCTGACCCTTAAGCTGCATAGTCCACAGTGAAGTGTTAGTCTAGCTGTGGAACCTGACAACTTGTGGCTACTCAGATTGTTTGAATTTCAATGTGTCTTCTTTATTATCTCCCCTCCTTCTTACTTCAACCCTTTACAGCCCAGAACAATATCAGTCCCATGTCCTGAGTGTCAGCTCTGAAGACCTGAATGTCCACATAGTGAGTGAATGAGTGTAGAAGAGTCATTTGAATGTCAGAACTGAGTCTTGTTGGAGATCTGGTCTATTATATTTTCATTACTCTAATATGAACATTAGTTATTGTGCATCTAACCTGCCAATAAGAGAGCTATTTATGAGATTTATGAGTTGTATATTTGACTAAAGGCCACTCAAGGAAACTACTAACTAAGGCTACGTTTGCATTACTAGGCTGAAGTAGCTCAAATATGATTTTTTGCCTTAATGCTGTGTGGACATGCAGATCTCACCTGAGCCACTTTTATATGTGGACCTACATATCTGTTATGTGGCCATGTGACCTGAATGAGAATGCTGAGGTCAGAATTAATGCGACTTTTACGTCATTCCAACTCGTCATTTGCCATAAAGTTGCGCTGAGGAGAAGAGAAAATGAAAAACACAATTAGAAGGTACATATCACAACCATGCTCTGTGTTTAAGGAAATTCCTAAAGGAGGATGTGGCTGCAGTGTCAAAGGAGAATAAAAGTTTAAAGAAACCATGAATGCAAACCAAAAAGTGGCCATGGCCAAATATTGTATTCTGTTTAATATGACCATCAAAGAAGTGGGTCTTACTGCTGTCTCCTATTTTGATTGTTTACCTTAGGACGAGAGGGTCACGAGAAGCATTGCTCTTTTGCGTATGCGTATTAATTTCGGCACCTAAACAGTTTTGCCTGCTGTGTGAACGTAGCCTGTGTAACAATTCCTGCTCCTCTACCTTTCAAACAATTTCAAAGCTATGCTATCTTTCTAATATTTTGCAATTTATTTACAATTGATCAGATTTCTTTCTCATTGACAATAAGAAGATCATACTTTCCAATTCCTCATGCAACAGGATATTTTTTTTTTTTTTGTACTGAAGGAATTTCATCTTACCTACATTATGCCACCTGCCACATCTCCAATATCTGCCAGGTGTTCAATATTCTGCAAACTGTCACAAACAGTAGCTGAATTTTAGGAAATAATTTCCATCTTACACTCCATAAGGAATACCGGGATTGAATGCCTGCTACTCATCCGGCTGAAACAATAGCAGCTGGTGACAAAACTGTCCTGTGGAACAGGGTTAACAAAGACATTATCCTGTTTAGCCATTGGGATACTCTGGGGGCCAAGTCAAAGCTAATTCTAGCTTATACCCCCAGGCCAGCTAAAAATGATAACTGGACTCTGGTTTGGGGAAAGAAAAATAACAGCAATATACCTTCCTCACCTAAACAGATAATTGCACTCAGACAGTTATAAGGATGTCTTCACTTGAATTGCAACCACCTGAATGGCAAACCTCAACAATTATGGAGTATGTGCAGCCTGATAGTTCTAAAATTCAACCCACTATGCCCAGGGTTAACAGTATTCACCATGCTAACCATGATAACAGTGCATATTTTAGAGTTCCATGTCTATGGCACCACCATCAATCAGCAACTCCCCACCCTAAAACGCTGCTCATTTGAGACTCAGCCATCAGATATATAAGTAAACATGCTTTAAAAACCTTCTGCTTTCCCCGTTTAAAAGTCTCTGATGTAAGTCACATGTCAGTTCTAGTGATGTTTAAAAACAACATTCATAAACATTGAAGCTGGAGTTTAATTGAATGCTGAATTTTCTGGACCACTCCCCTGCCCAAGTGTTCATCTCAGGACCGTTCTGACAGTGTGTTGGGGGGGGGTTAAACACTTTGAACATCTGTTTCAACTCTGCATATCACAAGGTGAGCTTGCGAACAAGGTTATAATTTTAACATTTTCTGAAAATGAGGCGATAGACAGGACTGATAGACTTCGCCCAAACAACAGTGGAATGCAAATTCTGGTGTCTAATTTCGTTCATGGCATCATCCATCCTCGAAATAGTATATATACACAATGCAGTCAGAAAGTCTTCAGACCCTTTCACTCTTTTCGCATTTATGTTGAGGCGTTGTGCTCAAATTACAAAAAAAAAACAAGTTTTACCCCATAATGAGAAAGTCGCCTGTGAAATTTTTTAACTAAAATTTTGCTTGGACAACATGCCACTTGAAATTTAGCTCTGGGGACCTCCAATTTCTCTTGCTCATCTTTGAGATGTTTTTACACCTTGACTGGAGTCCACCTGTGGTAAAGTTCCCAAGAGCACAGTGACCTCCACAGTTCTTAAATGGAAGACGTTTGGAACAACCAGGATTCTTCCTACTGCTGGCTTCCCCACCAAACTTAGTAATCAGGGGAGAAGGGCCTTGGTAAGAGAGGTGGCCAAAAACCCAATGGTCAGTCCATTTGAGCTCCCAAGATCCTGTGTGCAGATGGAAGAAACTTCCAAAAGGTTAACCGTCACTGCAGCACTCCACCAATCTGGGCTTTATGGCAAAGTGGCCAGACAGAATCTTCTCAGTAAAAGACACATGAAAGTCTGCCTGGAGTTGTCAAAAATGCACCTAAAAGGACTCTCAGACTGTGAGAAACAAGATTCTCTGGTGTGATGAAACCACTTTTTGGCCTCAGTTCTAAGCACAAAGCAGTTTCTGGAGGAAACCAGGCACTGCTCATCATTTACCCAATACCATTCAATACAATGTAAACAGGAATAATTATCAGTTCACCTTGCTTATTACAAAGCTTATTTCTCTAACTTAATTGATATTCAAAAATGTAATACAACATTTCTTTTTTACATCTTAGACCAGCTGCTGAACCCTTCCCATCTATCTTACCCAAATACTGTTTCTCTCATTTAGTAGGTGTATTGGGTTTGCAGTTGTTTTTGTGATATGATCACTGATTGAAAGCAGTGTTAAGACTGTAGGATTGATCACACTGCCAAAAAATATCTCTACAAATAACAGCATGTCCTGCTTTGAATTGATTGGCTCAGAAATACTTTTAGGTGTTTCCTCATGAAAGCCTTCAACCTGTGTACTTGATCCCTTGCCAAAAACTTCTTCAAACAGGTTTTAAGAACACTATCGGCAGATGCTGTCCACATTGTCAGTCAGCCACTTCTACAGGAATTATTTCCACAAATCCGTAAGACAGCAATTATCAGGCCATTGTTGAAGAAAGCTTGACTGCTCTGTGCTTAATAATTATAGGGCAATCACTAATCTTACATTTCATGGCAAAATTATTGAGAAAGTAGTGTCAATCCAGTTAAATGCTTATTTCAACCCTAAGAGTCTTACTGAAAAAAATTTGTCCAGCTTCATGGCCAATCTGTCACATTCAGTACAGGGTAGTGAGACAGAGACTGACATAAGTGCAAGAGCTTTATTACAGATAGACATGCAGGGGGTAAATGGAGGGGGTATGTGTGAAGGCTAACAAAGACAGGACGTAAACAGTGAGGCTAGGTGGCTAGGCTAATCAAAGGCAGCTGGTCCACAGAGAGGCTAGGTGGCTAACAAAGAGACATGGCTTATACAAATCAGAGATGCTAACGCTATTAGAAATACAGAGCAAAAACAAAAATGGAGATGTTTACTTACAGTGGAAGAGCAGACAGGAATCAGGAAGAACAGAAGCAAGGAAACGTCAGCAATGAACCATATAACATGTGAAGAAACAAACCAGGATGTGATCAAGAAAGGTGGTTTATATAAGAGGAAATGATAAGGCTGCAATTAAGCAACCTGTAGTGGAAAGGGAATAGGGTCATAAGGGAACCAAGTAGGATGATGTAGCTACCAGGCTGTCCCCAAGATAGGGGTGGGTATATAAAAGGAAAAAAACAGAATACAATTAAGGAGACTGCTGTGGAAAGGAAAAGTGTCAGAAGGGAGCCATGCAGGATGATGTAGCTATTCCTGAAACTGCACTTCTCAAGATCTTAAAACATTTAAGAAACAACAGTGACATGGGTAAAATCTCTGTCTGACATTCACTGAGCACTTAATCAGTTGCAAAACTGGGTGGGCCACATTCAGACATCTTAGACTGGTTTTGGTCATAACTATTATGTTGCACTGGACACCTGTGCTTCGAACCAGCATGCAATAAGCTGATGAGCCTTCCATGGATCAACTTTGGATTTGACAATTATGCATAAAATACACAGCTTTATACAGTGGGGCAAAAAAGTATTTAGTCAACCATTGATTGTGCAGGTTCTCCTACTTAGAAAGATGGGAGAGGTCTGTAATTTTCATCATAGGTACACTTCAACTATGACAGACAAAATGATAAAAAAAAATCCAGGAAATCACATTGCAGGATTTTTAAAGAATTTAATTGTAAATTATGGTAAAAATAAGTATTTGGTCAATAACAAAAGTTCAACTCAATACTTTGTAATATAACTTTTGTTGGCAATGACAGAGGTGAAACGTTTCCTGTAAGTCTTCACCAGGTTTGCACACACTGTAGCTGGTATTTTGGCCCATTCCTCCATGCAGATCTCTAGAGCAGTGATGTTTTGGGGCAACACGGACTTTCAACCCCCTCCACAAATTTCCTATGGGATTGAGGTCTGGAGACTGGCTGGGACACTCCAAGACCTTCAAATGCTTTTTACGGAGCCACTCCTTTGTTGACATCATTGTCATGTTGGAAGACCCAGCCACGTTCCATCTTCAATGCTCTCACTGAAGGAAGGAGGTTTTGGCTTAAAATATGATGATACATGGCCCCGTTCATTCTTCCCTTAACACGGATCAGTCATCCTGTCTCCTTTGCAAAAAACAGTCCCAAAGCGTGATGTTTCCACCCCCATGCTTCACAGTAGGTATGGTGTTCTTAGGATGCAACTCAGCATTCTTCTTCTTCTAAACACGACGAGTTGAGTTTTAAGCAAAAAGTTCTATTTTGGTTTCATCTGACCACATGATATTCTCCCAATCCTCTTCTGGATCATTCATATGCTCTCTGGAAAACTTCAGATGGGCATGGACATGCACTGGCTTAAGCAGGGGGACACGCCTGGCACTGCCTGATCTGAGTCCCTCTTGGCGTAGTGTGTTACTGATGGTAGCCTTTGTTACTTTGGTCCCAGCTCTCTGCAGGTCATTCATCAGGTCTCTCTGTGTAGTTCTGGGATTTTTGCTCACCGTTCTCATGATCATTTTGACCCCACGGGATGAGATCTTGCGTGGGGCCCCAGATAGAGGGAGATTATCAGTGTTCTTGTATGTCTTCCATTTTCTTACAATTGCTCCCACAGTTGATTTATTCACACCAACCTGCTTGCCTATTGTAGATTTTCTTCCCAGCCTGTTGCAGGTCTACAGTTTTCTTCCTGGTGTCCTTCGACAGCTCTTTGGTCTTGACCATGGTTGAGTTTGGAGTCTGACTGTTTGAGGCTGTGGACAGGTCTGTGAGAAAAAAGTTACAGATCTGCGAGAGCCAGAAATCTTGCTTGTTTTTGGGTGACCAAATGCTTATTTCCCACCATGATTTACAATAAAATTCTTTAAAAATCCTACAATGTGATTTCTTGGATTTGTTTTCTCATTTTCTCTCTCATAGTTGAGGTGTGGAAATTACAGACCTCTCTCATCTTTCTAAGTAGGAGAACATGCACAATCAGTGGCTGACTAAATGCTTTTTTACCCCACTGTATATTGAGTTCAGAATGCTGCTGTTGAACTGCTCCTGACCTGCATGAGAAAGAGGGATAGCAGTACATCAGCATTCAGTCACTCCAATGGTTTTGGACTCTTTTATAAAATAAAAATATTCAAGAAAATCTCTTAATATTTTTCTCTTTTAATATTTATAAATGATTTTAGAATATTTTATTTCTCTTATTAGTTTTAAATGCCACCATTGTCTTACTCCTCCATACTTTAGGGAATTGATTGTTAGACATGTTCCAACATGGGGACATTGGTAATCTAATAGCAGTATGTTGGTAGTTCCCAAAAACTATAAAGTGGGAAGTCTGCATTTAGCCACCAGGGCCCAAAGCTCTGGAATGTTCTCCTTGAGGAACTAATAGCAGCTCAGCCACTAGACACTGAAAAAAATTGTCCTCCAATATGGACAGGGGTATCTTCTGTTTTACCTAGATGATCATTACCATTATGGGTTTTCCTTCATTTTTAGTCAGGTTTTTATTTTTATTATAAAATTGAATTTTTCTTTCTTGTAAAGTACTTTGAACTGCTGCTTGAATGAAAGCTGCTTTTAAAATAAATTATTATAAATGTATTATTATTATTATTATTATTATTATTATTATTATTATTATTATTATATCTTTTTGGAAATATACGCAGACTGAACTATTTGAGCAGGTTAATGCCAAGGCTTGAGCATTAAACATGAGCAGAAACATGTTTCATAACGCACTGCAATCTAATGGGCCCAAGCCGACATCATATTGGTTTCAAGGTTCTCGTCTTTCGTTCATGTGGCTGTGAAATGTCTTGCTTTATAAGTGTATCAAATGGACAACTGCCAACTACAGGGGACAGAACTCTGAGGTAACAGGGAGAGAGGGGGCTTGTCACAATGTATAAAGATGAAAAGTTTCAGAGGTGTGCCCTACCAAGTAGCAGAGAGCCCCACGCATGCACAGGCTGCCTGTGTGCCCCATTGTACGGCCTGGGAGAGCAGAAGGAATGCACCATATTAACCAGCTCTCCCTGCCGCTCTCTAAACACACTTCCATGTCCATGCTATTATCCATTTTTCACGTCCAATTGCTCTGTTATGGTAATCATCAGAAGCTCACCATGCCGTAATTACTTACAGCTGACTTAAGAAAAGAATATTCCACCCCCCCCATCACTCCCCCCCCACCCCCACTGTCTGACTGCTGGCTTTTTTCTGCACTATTAACCCATTCCTGTTTATTAATGTCTTCCTGCTAATGCGCATAGGCCACTTTGTGAGATCTATCTCCATGCCGGGCTTTTAAGCAAAATAGCTGGACTATTGGGCAATATTTTTCTGTCTTTGCCATTCTCTTGGCTATCATCTCTTTGCTTTGGGGATTAATTACTTCAGTAAATGCACCTCATTCACATTCACTTATTGCTGCTTTCTGTTACTGAGGCACCTCCAGTCTATGAGTAGAAACAGGGCTTCTGTTTCTGGTGAAATGATGTCAAAGCAGATTCTTCTGTACTTAACAGATTGCTACCTTGAAGTCATTAGATCACGAGACTGGTCTACATCATCTAATAAAACGCATAATTGATTAAAAATTTTGTTCATGTCAATGAATCGTTGCATTCCATTTGTCAATTAGAGCCTGTGTGAATTTCAAGATGTAAAAAGTCATTGATTTTTGCTATAGTGAAGTTTTCGTGATAATGTTAAAACCTAAAAAGCCAGAGTTACTAGCTAGCAGATTGTTAAATGATGACATACACTCCTTTGGAAGCCGTAAGTCAACTTCAAGTCAGGTTTATTTTTCAGATATCACGTTTAATTATTTGAAATCCTGCTGAAATAACACAAAAACCAGAATTCCAAAATGAATCCCATAAATAAAAGACATTACTGTGCCAAAAGAACTGAAGAACAACTGCACCCCATTTAAATAAATGACATACTGGAAGCTTAAAATATACTGTATATACTTAGTTTCCAGTTCACTGGGTACTTAGAGTCAGTGGACATCTACCATATACTGTAGGTATATTTTGCTGGAATACAATTATGTATTGAAGCTATTTGTTGCTATGAGTATTTTACAGCCCCCACTACCCTGTTCATCAAAGAAAGCAACTACTACAGGTAGTTTTGCTGATATGAGTGCAGAAGCACTACTGAACTTTATACCATAGTGTACACTTACTGGCCACATAATTAGATATGGACCCATGTGTGTGTGTGTGTGAGTGTGTGTGCCGTCTAGGGTTGGTTCTCACCTTGTGCCCTGTGTTGCCAGTTAGGCCCTGGCCCCCACTCAACCTTAAACTGGATTAAGCAGGTATAAAAAGTGAGGGAGTGTGTTGTAGGGAAACAGATTTTATGACAACGTTTGCAGTGCATTGTGGGATCAGTAGTTCTATCTCTTAATGATGGAATTTGTAGTTCTACCACAAAGAAAGTACCCAGCCTGGCTCTTTTCCAGATTTGGTTCTGCTTTGTGATAATTGCTGTCAGCTGTCATGATCTGATTATGTATTGGTTGTGCTTTCTCAGTATATAACTCTGTGTATAATATTTTTCATAATCCTTATTGAAGAAATGAATGGAAATTGTACTTTAGATACTTCAGACTTTAGATCTGCTAAAAACAAAAAGCATACAGGTGCTGTCATGTCTCTGTTTAGACAGTTTGAATGTTTGGAAGGCTTATGCTAAAATATCCCATCGCTCCTTTTTATCACACTGAGTCTCTCCTGTTCAGTTTTTCTCTCCTCAATCATAACCTGAACAATTTTGTATTCACACCAATTTGCCATTTAGTACGATGCTAATAAGCTCAGGTTTTATTGTATTAAGTATTGTCAGTTCCACCGTGCAACACAAAGCCTAGATCCAGTGGTGCTCCTTTGATTCCAGTCATATACATCACCTTGCAATTACTGGACCTGGTCTGGAAACTGTCAAGCATGACTGCGGTGTTATTGGAATTATTGCAATTACACACAGGTAATTGACCTGCTATCAGTGAAGAGTGTGCCTCAGTAGTGTGAGTCCATGTTGGGTACATTTTACACTCCCCATCCCCTTACACTCTTTTACTCTCATTGGTTGTATGTCATGAGCAGTGGGAAGCACTACAGCTGCTGCATTCTTTCATTAATATACATTGTACACCAATATAATGCACTTCTAATTGAAGTTGTTTGGGAACAAATGCCTTTTGCAGTGATGCCAACTCAGTGTCCCTGTGTAATCCTATTTACGTCATTATATATACAGTGGAGAAAATAAGTATTTGATACACTGCCGATTTTGCAAGTTTTCCCACCTACAAAGATGTAGAGATTCTATATGTAATTTTTATCGTAGGTACACTTCAACTTTGAGAGACAGAATCTAAAAAAAACCAGATAATCACATTGTATGATTTTTAAGTAATTAATTTGCATTTTATTGCATGAAATAAGTATTTGATCACCTACCAACCAGCAAGAATTCTGATTCTCACAGAGCTGTTAGTTTTTCTTTAAGAAGCCCTCCTATTCCACACTCATTACCTGTATTAATTGCACCTGTTTGAACTTGTTACCTGTATAAAAGACACCTGTCCACACACTCAATCAATCACACTCCAACCTCTCCACCATGGCAAAGACCAAAGAGCTGTCTAAGGACACCAAGAACAAAATTGTAGACCTGCACAAGGCTGGGATGGGTTACATGATGATGGTAAGCAGCTTGCTGAGAAGGCAACAACTGTTGGCGCAATTATTAGAAAAAAGAAGAAACACAAGATGACTGTCAATCTTCCACAGTCTGGGGCTCCATGCAAGATCTCACCTCATGGGGTATGGATGATTCTGAGAAAGGTCAGGAATCAGCCCAGAACTATATGGGAGGACGTGGTCAATGACCTGAAAAGAGCTGGGACCACAGTCTCAAAGATTACCGTTAGTAACACACTACGCATTCATGAATTAAAATCCTGCAGGGCACGCAAGGTCTCCCTGCTCACGCCAGCACATGTCCAGGCCAGTTTGAAATTTGCCAATGACCATCTGGATGATGATACAGAGGAGGCATGGGAGAAGGTCATGTGGTCAGGTGAGACCAAAATAGAGCTTTTTGGTATCAACTCAACTCGTCGTGTTTGGAGGAAGAAGATGGATGAGTACAACCCCAAGAACACCGTCCCAACTGTGAAGCATGGGGGTGGAAGCATCATACTTTGGGGTGCTTTTCTGCAAAGGGGACAGGATGACTGCACCATATTGAAGGGAGGCTGGATGGGGTCATGTATTTTTGACCAAAAACCTCCTTTTCTCAGTAAGTGCATTGAAGATGGGTCGTGGCTGGGTTTTCCAGCATGACAATGACCCGAAACACACTGCCAGTGCAACTAAGGAGTGGCTTCGTAAGCGGCATATAAAGGTCCTGTTGTGGCCTATTCAGTCTCCAGACCTGAATCCAATAGAAAATTTTTGGAGGGAGTTGAAACTCAATGTTGCCCCTAAACTTGAAAAATCTGGAGAAGATCTGTATGGAGGAGTGGGCCAAAATCCCTGCTGCAGTGTGTGCAAACTGCATATATATGTATAATCCCAGTCTACATGAAATTATTGTCAGAATTTGTGGAGGCATTACAGTATACACTATTAGGTAAAAACTGTGTCTAGGAGTTGGTGATGGTCTACATGCCATTAAAAAGTATACGACTGGAAATTACTCAACAAACACATATAGTACAAATTTTGGTTATTATCAGAAATTGATGAACAGTTTGAATGTATGTTTATTGAGAAACATTTACTCAAGCTCAGACATTACTTCCTGGCTTAATCCTAAACATTGCTTCTATAGTACACTATACGCTGGTGTACACATTTTTTTCACTTGTTCATTTTTCACATGTTTGTTCACGTTTTGCCAATTTTGAGTCATACAGTGTTCAGTAGCCTTTAGACAACCCAAAGAACCCTGGCATATTGCACCTCGGAAGCTCTTATGCTTTTTAATACTTACAATATGCTTGAAAATTTCTATTACTGGCAAATGTAATTTTACAAACAGTGTTTCCTTCTTAGCAACTTTTTCACTAGACTTACTTATACTTATTTTTAGACCACTTTAGTGTCTTTATTTAAAAAAAAAACACCTAGCAACAAATCTATATCTGTATACATAAAATTTAAATCACATAAAGTAATTACATTGTTAGCATGATTCTCTGGTTATTTTTCTGCTGGGACACCTTGTGGATGTTACTTTGACATGGACCACCTACACTGCTGTAGACCACATACACAGCGTTCCCTAATGGCAGTGGCTTCTTTCAGCAAGATAATGTGCCCTACCTCACTCCAAATAATGTTCAGGAAGGTTTTGATAAACATGACAAAGAGTTCAAGGTTTTGACTTGGACCCTACATTCCCCAGATCTCAATCCAATTGAGCATCTCTGGGATGTGCTGACAAACATGTCTGATCCATGGAAGCCCCACTTCTTTCAGGACTTAAAAGGTCTGCTGCAGTCGCTTTTGGTATAGGGCAGGGAGACAGAGACGGTGCCCTGAACTTGGGCTTGCAAAGCCCCTCCTCGCTGCCAGGGGGCGATCCAGAAATTGACATTTGCGGTGCTTCGCCGGACTATGGAGCACCCGAAAGAGAAGCTAGGGCCCTGAACATGGTTGCTTTCAGGTGTGGGACACTGTATTTAGACAGGACTAAATAGCTCTCCCACAGTGCAGGGAGTTACATGTACGTGTGTGTGTTGATCAAGAGATCCTTTTGACTGTCGCGGCGTCTCGGCAGACGTCCTCCACGTGAATCTTGTCAAGCCTTGTCCGAACGGAACTTATGTTTTGTTCCCGTTGAGCCCGTTTATGTTTATTATATTTTGGTTGAAACGCATGTGTGTTTGCCCGGTTGCGTTTTGTAGCCCATTTATGTTTCCTGAGCTGCGTTACAGCTTGTGTATGTACATTAAGTAGTGTTTGAAGCCCTCATCTGTTTAGTAAGCCGCGTTTGTGCTTGTGCACGATTGTCGAAGGGCATTAGGCTGGTATATGTTTGCAGAGTCGTGCCCCTGCCTGCCTTTTGTGTTTACTGTGGCACACTCGGGCAACACAAATAAAAATGGTGATAACCGTTGAACCTGCGCTTGTCTCTGTCTCCTGCCTGCCAGTAAGGCCCTGTCATGACAGAATGCATCGCTATACAATGAAGACGGCAGGTAATCGTGCTACCCCGATTCGGTCGGTTCCGTTAATCAGGGTTCCCCTTCCTGATGAGTATGACGGTGACCCTCATAAATACGGGGACTTCCTGCATCAGTGCTCCCGCTATCTTTGGTCGAGGCTGTTTTTTTTCTGAATACGAACGTGTGTTTTTTGTGTACTGGCGTTTCTCAGGACCAGAACTGTTATGGCCGCTGAATAATCATTTCCAGCTGGAATTTGGAACCTGCGTCCAACTTTTTGAGACACTCTTGGAGAAGTTAGGCCTCGCTTCACAGACCAAGCCAGGGAGTTTGGAGGTTTCTCTAACCGGCTTCCGTACTGTGCCGGGTAGGCTGCTCATGTGCCAGTTACAAGATTCCCTGTTTGTTAGTTGCAGGAAGGGATTGGCCAGGTACAGGCTAGCACCCATTAGCCTAGCATTGAGGCATGGTAGCCCGGTATCTGATCCTGCTAGCATCGTAGCATCCCATAGCTCAATACCTGAGCAGTTAAAGCTCAATAGACCAGTATTTGGGCCTGCTAGCACCGTATCTGAGCACGCCGTGCCTGTAAGCTCCGTAGATGAGCAGTTAGCACCCTGTAGCTCAATATCTGAGCAGATAGAGCTCAGTAGCTCAGTACTCGAGTCGCTAATGTCTGATAGCCCAGTATTTGAACATGCTAGCTCTGTACTAGAGCAAATAGCGTCTTGTAGTTTTGTGTCTAAACACGTTAGCCTAGTTTTTGAGCCGAAATTGTCTCGTAGACCTATATTTGACAATGCTAGCTCAATACTTGAGCCGATAGCGTCTCGTGGTCTTATGTCTGAACATGTTAGCCTGAAACTGGCGCTGATAGAATCTTGTAGTCCCGTGTCTAAACATGCTAGCTTGATGCTAGAGCTGATATCATCCCATAGCCCTGTGTCTGAACATGCAAGCTCAATACTTGAACCAATAGCGTTTAGTAGCCATGTATTTGAACATGCAAGCACCGATAGTGCCCAGTGGCTCAGCAGTTCAGTGCGTTAGCTTTTGGCGTTAAGCATGTAAGCTCAGCATTCAAGTATGTAAGCTCCGTAGATGAGCAAGTTTGTTTTGTGTCTAGCCCTGCTAGCTCCGTATCTGAACATGCCACACCTCGTAGCTCCGTAGATAAGCCTTTAGCATCCGGTAGCTCGGTATCGGAACAGTTAGAGTTGCATAGTTCATTAACCAAGCCAGTTTGCCTTGTATTTGAGCATGCTAATCTGGCACCTGAGCTGATAGCATCCAGTAGCCCTGAATTTGAGAGTACTAGCTTCATTGAAGAGCCGCTGGTATGGTTCTGTAGAAGTACAGTTAGCGCCCGGTAGCTCAGTACCGGATCCGTTAATGTCTAGTGGTCCAGTATTGCAGCATGTTAGCACCATATGTGAGTGCGTTGCACCTTCAAGTTTCGTACCCGGGCATATTGATGCTATGTCAGAGTTCGCTAGTTCTGTATTCGAGCAAGTTGTGTTGACTCCCGCGCCACGGACATTAGTGCCGACTCCCGCACCACGGACATTAGCGCTGACTCCTGTGCCACGGACATTAGCGGCAACTCCCGCGACACAGATATGAGTGCCGACTCCAGCGCCAGCAAGTTGTCTGCTCCTGTGCCAGCACCGAGGTCATCTGCTCTTGTGCCAGTGCCGAGGTTGTCTGCTCTTGTGCCAGTGCCAAGGTCATCTGCTCCTGTGCCTGCGCCGAGAGCATCTGCTCCTGTGCCTGCACCGAGGGCATCTTTTCCAGTTCTCGCGCCTGCACCGAGGGTGTCTGTTCCAGTTGCCATGTCCTCGCCAACGGCATCCTTCCGAGAGGCCTTGCCAGAGGCCATCTGTTCCCTGGAGGCTGTGTTTTCAGATGACTTTCAGAGTGCCTCACTCCTCCCAGATGTCGTCCTGAGAAGAAGCCCCCAGACAAAGGGAGGGGGCCCGAGGGGCAATTTATTAAGAAGCCCTGGCTCCATCTCGGGCTCCTTTGGGGGAGGGAATATGTCACAAACAACAACATTTGTGGTGCACCGCCGGACTGTGGAGCACCCGAAGGAGAAGCTTATGTGTTGTTAAATGGTGAGCCCGTTTATGTTCATTATATCACGGTTGAAACGCATGTGTGTTTGCCCGAGTTGCGTTTTGTAACCCATTTATGTTTCCCGAGTCGCGTTAGAGCTTGTGTATGCTCATTAAGTAGCGTGTGAAGCCCTCATATGTTTAGTAAGCTACCTTTGTGCTTGTGCATGATTGTCGAAGGGCATTTGACTGGTATCTGTTTGTAGAGTCGTGCCCCTGCCTGCGTTTTGTGTTTACTGTGGCGTGCTCGGGCAACACAAATAAAAATGGTGATAATCGTTGAACCTGTGCTCGACTCCATCTCCTACCTGCCAGTAAGGCCCCATCATGACAGATGGAGACTGATGTAGGTGCAAGCGGGGTTGGTTTCTTATGTAACATGGTGCAGACAAGGTGTGGAGATCGGTGAACACAGGGTTAGTAAGTCATGATGGCTAAGCTAACAAACAGAATACTAATACGAAACAGACCATGTGCTAGTACAAACAGACCATGTGCTAATACATACTCAGATACTGACACAATACTATACGTACTGTACAGACAGAGACAGTGAGGCAGAGCTACTACAGACAATGGGCTAATACAAACAGACAATAGGCAAACAATTTATGCTAAACTAAGAATGGAGTGCACAAAGCATAAACTAATGGTGCTGGGGTGCTAAGAACATAATAAATAACACTGGACAGGGTGAGTGCAAAAGGAGAAAACAAGAACACCCAAAGTGCAACAAATATATCAAGAAGAACAGGAGCCCATGAAACAGGAGCCAGGATGCAGGAGCCAGGAAAACAAGGAAACATGTGGTGAGACCTGACAGGAATGAGGGTTTAAACAGGGGAGACACAGTAGGCTTTAACTGAGCAGCCTTCTGTTGAAATGGAAAAGGGCTAGAAAGGAGCCATGTCAGGATAATAGGCATTTAGGCAGGAAACACAGGAGCAGAAGACAAGAAGCACAAGAGCCAAGACAGGAAACAAGGCAGGACACACAGCAGCTGAGACAAGAGTCAAGGCAGGAACCACAGAAGTTGAAACAGGAACCACAGGAGTCAAGGCAGGAACCAAAGGAGCCAAGACTGCAGTCAAGGCAGGAATCAGACGAGCAGAGACAAGAAGCACAGGAGCCAAGACAAGAAACAAGGCAGGAACCACAGTGGGCTACTGTGGCAATGTCAGGACCATCAGGTCCACTACGATAACATTAGGATTGTCAGGGGTTGCCTTGGGAATGTCAAGACCATCTAAGTTCACTGGGATAGTATCAGGAATGTCGGGGGCCAAAGGAGTAGTATAAGGAGCATCAGGGGCTTCTAGGATGTTGTCAGGAGAATAAGGGTTGTTGATGATCCTATAGTCCCAGGGACCTTGGGCAGTGAACTTGCAGAGCCTCAGGGGTCACAGGGACCTTGAATAAGAAACTAGAAACATCAGGGGCCCTATAGCAAAAAAAAACGAACCTCAGGGGTCTCAGATGATGAACCACGAAACTTGGGGGCTTCGCAAGCCCCTCCCTAGTATCCCAGGCCTACAAAAATCTGTTTGCACCGCAGGATCTGGGAATGATTGTAGTTCTTAGTGCGCCATGTATAGCTACTGCAAAGTAGGGTTTTTTTAGGTGTATGGGAACCCTGAGTGGTGTACTGTAAGTATGCAGTGATAAGTTAAGATACGACAAGACAAATATATCTATCTCTTATAGAAAGAAAAATTTGATCTAACAACAGCTAGGTTAATGATGGCAGTAACTGAAAGTGCCAGAATGATGGCTATATATATGTGTGTATGTGTGTGTGTGTGTGTGTGTGTGTGTGTGTGTGTGTAGAGCCATCATTCTGGCACTTTCAATTACTGCCATCATTAACCTAGCTGTTGTTAGATCAAATTTGCCCTGCCAGATTTTTTCTTTCTATAAGAACTAAGCTATAATCCTTTTTTAGTCCATTCTCATAAAATTCAGCCACATTGTGTTGTTCTGATCTATTTTTTTTTCATGAAGTGTATTCCTTCTTCATGTAATCTTTTAAATATGCAAATTAATACATGACATAATGTGGCTACTTCTAGTGACTTTTTGTGCATGCTTTGGCTACGTTTCCTTAAAAAGAGTTGCCAACGCTGCTTATAGGGTGTAAAAGTTGGTTAGATTCTCCCTGATGCATATGGAACAGCTAAACTTTTTTTAATGGCATTCACAGGTAGTGCATTGACCATTAGCACCTGCGAGTTCAGTGCAAACCTCCCTCTTGTCCTGGTCATCCTTCATTACTGTCAAACGCAGAAGCTTCTGCGGGATGGCACGAATGAGAGATAGAGAGAGTAAAAGGTGGAGGGAGGGACGGACAGTGCAGCCAATCAACTGGCTTGAACCCACATCTGAATTAAGCTGTGCAAAACAGGCCCCAGGGCTGGTTGCTAAGCACTGAGATGGGCTTGCCGATTTCCACTGGGAGTCAGAAGACAGTGATCGACTCTTTCTTTTATATATTTATTTCTTTCATGGACAGGAGGAGACAGCGAGTGGACCCTCTAATAATAAGTGCTCCCATCCCTGGCTGAAAATAATCCTCAGCTCTGAGTGCGATAATTAAAATGAAGCCAGATGCACGCAGAGCTGTGATGTCGATAACCTCTTCTAACCCCATATGAAAGTCAGCGCTTACAGCACAGCACCCAGGCTTCTGCAGAATCTTTGTCCTGATCTTGTTTTCACCGTGTCTTGTTAAGGAGAGCGCATTATATTCCTGCTGGACTATTGATCCAGTTCAATTCAGTCTGTGTCTTGTTGTGGCCACAAGGGCAAATTAAGCCCTTTGTGTGATCTGTCTCCATGGCAATGTTTTGGTAAACTTTGGCATATGTGTATCTGTGAAGCTTACAGGAGAGCACTTAAGTTTCTCTTGTCTTCTACAGATTTGTCAGTATGTTTATCTGCTCTGAAGGGTGAACCTGGTGCAGAGTTTAGAGCGTACTCTCTCATAAAATCACTTCTGCTGAACTGTCGTTAACCACAGAAGTTGTGCACACTTTTATGTAGAATGGAGAGGGATGTCCAGTTTTGGTATGCAAACACAGCACCTTTTTTTATTTATGTGGTCCCAGTGCCTTTTTGACATCATATGAGAGGTAAGTAGCCTTTGCTCTATCAGCAATTTCTTCAGTGCCTGCAAGTGGAACACACACACACACACACACACGTTTGTCTTTATACTGACAAGAATGCCAATGAAGAACTACTGTAGCTAATTAATACTACATGTACCCCTAACACTAACCTTAACCTCAGTAAGCAAGTCTCTTGGCTCTTTTCGTTTTTCAATTTATTTATTTTTTTTGTAAAAATCAGTTAAAGAACTAGTCAAAATTTCAGGTTTTCCCATCATAGGGGCATTTGGTCCTCACAAGTATAGCAAGACAAAGTACACACACACACACACACATACAAAGTTTGTCTTTATAACATTGTGCGAATTTTCCATACATAATATAATACTGTATTATGTAATATTACTGTAGCTTATTAATTCTACACCTAAGAAAATGTAAGAAAATCTCACAGCACATTTTAAGGCAACTCTCGTCAGTCTCCCCAGTACAAAGCAAAGACATGTCCAAAACCCATAAATTAATTATATGGTAATAAATCATATATTCACAGACTCATAAATGATTAACTTAAGTACTTAATGTTAGACTGGTTCATACAATCATGTATAATACTTCTATGCAGCAACAAAAGCTAATCAAACTCTTCAAGTAAGTAACTAACCTTTCAATTTCCATTACTTACAAATGCATCATTTACATGTCCATTATCAAGGTAACATCCTGGGTTTAAACATATCCGTCAAAGACATGTGTCCTGTTTTAAATTGCATTATTAATGTTACAAACAATATCAAATCAATCACAATGGGTTAATCCATTTAATACATGGCAGGAGCATTGAAATCCCTAGTAATTAAAAGAAATGAGAACAAATCTGTAAATGTGTATTGAGAGAATATAAGAACAAAAACGAAATGACAGCATACAGAGTAACCATCACACCAAAGCAATTAACTCCTGCCAGACTCTGAAACTTGGGCTATTTTTCTTAGATAATTCATTAAAAAAGGCCACAGCACCACATTCACTCATGTCAATTCTGCATAATTACTTTATAACAAAATCAAAGTAGCCACTATCTGACATTGTTCAACGTGGCTCATCGCTAAATTTAATTACGAGTTCCTTTTAATAAATCCCATTTTAGATGAAAAGAGTCATTAATAACGCTAACCAAACGTATGCACATCTTAATCATTAGCCACATTGGATGATGACAGGTTGTTTCAAAGCAATTCTGTCTCACCACATAAATGGAATACAGACTGGCTTAGGACTGAATTCTGTCAGCTTCCTTGATATGGTCTTTCATGGCTGACTTTCATCGTCCATATACTGTATGCTAAATTACTGTTTGTTCTTATAATTTGTGCATCTGAAAATGTATTTCGGTACCTGTGTCGTGTAAACTCTAAGTCACGCTCTGCAGGTTGAACATGATGCTTTGTCCTACGTTGAGGTGTGTCTTAACACCATTAGCAGAATACAACCTGTACAACCTGAGTGCTGATCTGCTGAAGGACCTCACACACTTATTCAATCAATAGCATTCACTTACATCTTTAAAGTACCCAATCCACACAATTTGTATGCTTGCTGGCTTAAAAAGAAATATATTTATGTCACTCTTGTATAATCCTCACAGACTTGTCAAGGGCAATGTTCTGTCTCTCTAGAACAGGAAGAGGAAATTCTAGGTCTGTAATAAGTTTGGACTGCTGAATTCAAGAGAGACACAAATCTGCAGAAGTAAAGGTAACTCTTTGTTTGTCTTTTGTGCTTTGAAGAATCATAATAAGCCCTGGCCACAGACCAATCTGGTGCATTTTTTTCCGCTGTCTCTCAGCCTACCTTAGAGTGTAATTGGTCACCGATGAGTTCATCACTTTTTTTTCTTTAAAGCTGCTGATCATTGCTGCGACATACCCTTGAACCTATAGTAATCAGAGACGAATGTTAGGGTCACTTTATCGTATTTACAATCATCCTAAATGCCCACTTGCAGTTTGTTTAGACTTTCCTAAGCTTAAGGTATCCGAATAGAATATGCAACAGAGAATGAACGTTAACATAGGTGGAGCTAAGCCCAAGCACAGGAAACCCAGAAAACATGTACAGCTATACAGATCATAAATAAATTCCTTGAGCTATAGAAAAATAAAGAGACAAACACCTCACAAGCAAGAATGTAGCAATCACATCAAATATAGATCACATAACCTGGTCTGAAACTGCTTGTGAGAGATGATCTCAAACTGTTTGTAAGCAAACTCTTGTGTGTTTTGGCTGCATTAAGGGAACGATTTAACCCAATGCGAACTAAACATGTTATACACTATTAGTTGCATGCAGATGTATTATACTTTCTTTTATTTTATTAGAGCTTTTAGCAAATAACTTACTACTGAATTGAACAGTTGGGGTTTGGGCCTTGATCTAGAGGATAACAGTTGATGTTTGGTGGTTTCTGGAGTTAAAATCTCAATGATTGTCAGATGATAGAATGCTGGGTTATGATGTATTTTGTAGACCTAGCCCAAAGACAAAAGTCTAAATGTTTGTAAACGTTCAGTTGCCTTTTCATTATTTAACACTAACACTGCATCTCTATGCTCAGGTTAATTGAATTTTTATTACATATGCTTGCATAAAAAAGGCTTGTTTGGCGAATACAATTCACATCAAGTAGGCATAACTTTTACTTAGCGGTGCAGGTATCCTTAGAATTCACAAAAAAAGAAAAGGAGGAAGTAGAACAGCCGTCTTTTCTCTTCAGAGACAGCTAACCCTGACCATGACATCTTTATTTTATGGAGGTGATCCCTTGTAAACAGAAGTATAGTGAAGGAGGACTATTTTTTTCTTATTGACAAAGGCCAGACTTAGGGGACTCGGTGCACTTGTGGAAATATAGCATTTGCTCAGAAAATGAGTGGCCATTTATCTTTGCTGGATGTGCTGGGCAAGGGGTTGATGCTATGTTTTTGCAGTGTCTGTGAAGTCTGAGGACTTGGTTCTCCTCACTGTTGCTCTTGGCTCCATCCACTGGACAATGGTGGAGTGAGAGCACGGGTATTTTTCACAGAGAAGAATTCTTTCCTATAATTCAGTGATGAAGAGCTGAAGTAGGATGTCAAGGCCAAAATGAGTGGATGACAGAGAGTGAATATACTAGGCCTCACCTTAGGCCACCCCGTGGTCTTGGATTTGAACAAAAGGAAAAGAGAGTGAACATAATAGAGAGTGGTCTTTATGAAAAGAATTTCTTTTTCTGGCCTGCTCTTCTCTTAACATCCATTATCGCTGATGTTCACTTTGTGCTGGGCGGCATGACCTGAACTGGATGCATTAAGCAGATGTTCAACAGGGCCGATGGGATTAGTCTGCTCTGGACTGATGAAGAATTCTCCACAGTCCCCCAGAAACCTTATGACCAACCTCCAAGGAAATGTGAGCCACTGTGTCAAGTATAAATTAAACAAAGGCCAGTTATGGATTCCTCCCAGTGATGAAATATTGACTCATATATAGTTTTCCACCCTTTGCTTCTCTAATTTTTACAAGAAGACCAGCTTCTATTTTTACCGTAGACCATAATGACTGAAGTTCCAATGTATTTCTTTTGTATCTGTGAGTGGACTAAAAAAATAAATATATAAAAAATGGTTTACTGACTGCCCATTGAGTGTTGAAATTGTATAAGTAATTGTATATAAAGAATATCAGCACTCTGGCTATACTGAAAAGAGAGGGAAGGCATTTCAACATGGGAAGAGAAATAAGTTGCTTTAGAACAGAAACAATGGAATGTGGTATTTGGGATCATACTGTGCTGTATCTTACCATGCTGTACCACACATAGGATCAAGGGTAGCACATAACTAAAAATGTCCATCTTATCATCTCATAGACCTGCCCTTGATTTCAGCCCTGACATCTTTATTTTTATGTTGGCAAGTTCTGCTAAACATTGTAGAAAATCATGTTTGTATTGCCAAAGGCCAATCTCACAGGACATGGTGGGTGGTCTTTTATCTCAGCTGGATGTGTTGGGCAATGGGTTAGTCTAACTGTGGACAGACAAGAAAACCTTCTTAGTCCCCTGGAAACTCCATGACCAACCCTTCAAGAGAGATGAAGAACCTCTATCAGGCTTCAGAAATATGCACATGTGCTATTTGTTCAATAGCCATAGTGAGTTGGGATGTCAAGCGACCTGGAAACATTAGAGGTTTTAAGCCGGTGAACTGTCTCAAGAAGATTTTTTCAAATGGACATAGGAAAAATAACTAGATGCCATTGCCAGATAAGCAATATATCACCATTATTTGGCCTTTTTGACTTCTATATGCCACTTACTCTCTAATTTGCCACAATGGCCACATCCCAAATTTGCCATACTATATAGTATGTAAATTGTGCAACCTACTTCATATACTATTTAGCAAGTATTGCTAAAGTATATACTTTCATTCCCCAATGGCAGACTGCATCTAAGGCACAAGAGGCATATCAGTACTTGACCATTATTAATTTACACATGCAATCACTATTTTTGAAACGACTTTCATTCTTGGTAAATTAAACTATGGGTTCTAAACAAATATGCTTGCCCCATTCCTATTTTAACCCTTAGGTAGTAAGTGATACATACCAATTGTTGGACATCATTTTCAGCTGTTATGAATGTCACATAAAATCTTTAGTAAACGAAGGCCATATTGTTTAAAAATGGTCTTGTATTGTTGTGTTGTCCACACATAGATTTCAAGTGTGGTCGTAATAGGTGTTTGTTGAGAAAAATAAGGCTGTACTGCATTAAAGCATTATAATGGTGCTGCTCATGCTGTATCCTCGCTGGCTAAGCTTTGGGGTGGGGGTGACTCCTGACAGAGGGTTCCTGTTGGTCACTTATCTTATTAATTAGCTTTTTACTTCTCCAGCATCCTCTTTCTCCATGGCCTGGTGACAGATCTGCTCTCAAGCCTGCAGCACCACCGTCGCATTGTTTTTCCCCGCATAGCTGGATAATTAATATATCCGTTCCATACATATTTCATGCTGTTTGCTTGAAAACAGTGAAGGAGGGAGAAAAGTGATTCTCTGAAAGAAAAAAAGCAAGATGGTAGAAGTAAAGATTAATTAAAAATGAGACAAGAAGGATCTGTCCTAGGACAGAGCCCAGAGCTGCTGGATGCGTCGAGCTTCATTTAAATAAGGTCTGGTGTCAAAGAACCTTTTTTATACCTGCATGAAGGATAACTAGTCCAGCATATTAAGGGATGTACCATCTATTCTCCCACTGTACATTATTTGTATTCAAGGTTTTTGAAATGACATTGCAATCTGATGATCCACCAGCCCATTATATTGTCGAGCAGGACAAATATCTCAGCGTTTTCTCTGTAGAACTAACACAATTTTTCCATGTCAGGGGTGGGTAATATCCTGGCGGTCCAGTAGGGATGATAAGGAATGATACCATTAATCCTCCTGGGCAATCTCCTGCACTGATTATTAGGGAAATAAATTTACATGCTGCATGTGAACCAGGTGAATCACTGAAGGCACAAATTATATTTCTTGACAGCAAGGAGGAGAATGGAACTGCATGGCTTACCTTGAACTACTGCCGCCCCATGCACACACACACACACACACACACACACGCACACACACACGCACGCACACACGCGCGCGCACACACAGTGGCCTGTGTTTCTATCATTGTGAGGACTTTCCATTGACATAATATTACTGTAGCCTATTATCCTAATCTTTACCAGACTCTTTTGGATATTCAAAAGAAAGTTGTAGTTTTTGAAAAAAAAATCAGTTTCCCTTGGACCACCAAAATATCCACACAAGGTAAAAATGTCAGATCTTTCTAACCTTCTGGGAACATTTGGTCCTTAAAATGATACATATCCCTTGACCACAGGCTCCCTAACCACGCCCCCAGCTACCCCCCGCCCAAAACACACACACACACACACACACACACACACACACACAGAGTGAGTCTTTCATTACCTAATAGTGGAAGTCACTGGTTGCTTTTGCAAGCTTGCACTTCTGGAAACTTACAATCACATTAACTGCTTTTGAGAAAGACAGAAAAACAGGCGGTGTTGGTGTAAAGGAGTAGGGTTATTTGAAAGTTAGAAATGTATGCTCAGGTGACACAGTGGCAGGTTCTAGAATTAGCCTCAGGTTGCTAGCCAGCCTAAATGGTGACCTGGGTGTGACTCCATGTGGCGCCACAAAGCTGAGTTAAGCATCATACAGACAGGACTGCCTGCGTCTGATGAAGCTGAGGCCGGTTAGGGAAATCATCCCCTTGCTCTGCAACAATGATCCCTATCGACCCTGCAAAGGACTAGCGTCCCATTAAGGGCGCACTTATACTGGACTCTCACAGCCCTGATCAGGAATAACCAGGACTACAACACACACACACACACACACACACACACACACACACACACACACACACACACACACATTTTTAGTTGTTTTATTAACCATATTAATAATGCAAACCAAAAACAGTATATTGCCACGTGGTTGCAGAGAGACTGCACTTGTGTGTTCATTGACCCAGTGTGTGCTAGCCTGTAAACTCTCAGCCTAATGAACTGGTCAGCAGTGTCAGGTTCATTACTTAATGTTCTCTTCATGTGTGATGCAATTCCTTATCTTACTCTAAAGCTCTGAGTGCAACATCATTTGATTTTTAGTTTGTTTTCATCCAGCACCACGAAGTGTTATTATATTCAAAAGATGAAGCCACTACATGCTCTCTGCCCTCATCCACTTTAGTTAAAGAAAAGACATAGCCAAGTAATAGTGCATGCACTGATAATCAGAGTGGCACGGAGAAATACATATATTGAGTGTTGCCTTGCTTAAAGAATCAATTTTGAATTAGTCAGAAAAGCACTTACAGTGGTCTGTACAATAACTATGCAGTGGCCATGAGACACACTTCAGCTGCAGCCTTTAAAACAGACTCTCAATCAAGTGAAGTAAAACAGTGAAAAGAAATGTGTGGCAACCATTCAAAAGAAGTGATGAAAAGCCTGAATGTATACAGTGTGATAAATGTGTTTGTTTTCAGGGAATGTGTATATTCGCCATGTATACACACAATTCCAGCAATATAATTTGAGTCGGTATGTTCTGATCTTTTGGATATTGACTTTTTTTTTAAGTCTCAGACAAAATGGTAGTACATACAGTAATTATTATACAGGTCATGTTTCATTTCAGTTGTCCACACCAGCAAGGTAGTGAAAGAAGGATTCTGATTAAGAGTCTAATACAAAGCCCCATATAATTTTCCGCCACTTGCACTACCTGCTGCAGTGAATCACCTCAACTCGACTCCCAGAGACTCTGCATGTTCTGCCTAGAGCTTACAAACAGTTACAGTTCAATTACAGTTTTTATAGGCAACATTGTGCAATGAACCCTTTATGTCTTATACACAACTGCTGATAACTTTCTCTATATATTCAGCTAGACACTGACTGTCCTGTCTCAGCCAGAGGAGAGTGGGTACCACATTTGATCCTAGTTTCATCTCAAGAGTTCTTTCTAATGTGGCTCAGTGATATTTTCCTTGCTACTATATCCCTTTCTTCCTATTTGGGTTAAATCCTGGTTTATGGGGAGCTAATTTTAGCTTGTCTACTGTCAAAAGTGCTACAGTCTACAAATAAACTGAGAATGAACTTCCGAGAAGAAACATTTGAACTGATTTTTACCACAGGATCAAGTGGTGCAGCAGCAATATTCTAGCCTACCACCACAGTGATAGTTGAAGTTTAAACAGTTACATTCTCGCCTAAAAAATCTTAGAACTTCATTCTGTGACACATTCTACTCCACTGCCATTACCACGCTGTGACTGGTGCAAAATGCATTCTGTCTGAAGTATGTGCAAGTCGCCTCCAATGCATCCTCAGTAATATGGGCAGAGAAAGACCACATTTGGAGCATACTTGACCAAATACAGACTTCTGAATGGAACAGTACTTGAGCTGTGACTGATGACGTTTCACATGTAAACAAGAACGAATGCCTTTTGCCCAGGCTGAATTTCACACAGATTTTGCACAACTGGTCTGATGAAATGCCTGATTGAGGGGAGGCTGGGTATGGGGTATCAATTCCAGGACAGGAATTGGCTACGGACCACACAGCCACTCTTACCAGGAGGTAAGTCGAGTTAAACATGAAATAAAACAACAAAAAAATGACTTTTTAACACCGCGCATTTCCTGGTCTTGGTTGTGGGAGCTCTGGCGCCTATCCCTGGAGAACACAGGGTGCAGACATACTGGTGCCCTGGTTGAGATGCCAGTCCATTGCAGGGCTGGCAGGGGTTGTTGGTGCAGCACCGCAAGATGATTCCGAGGACCTGGCTGCCCTCCATCTGACACAACCAATCATGTGTACAGTATGTAATGCTTTACCCAACTAGAAGGCACTGCCAGGACTCAAACTCAAGCCCCCAAAGTGGTGGGCTAGTATATTACACAATGTATGCGTATTAGCAATAATAATAATAACAACAATGATAAATAAATAAATAATAGTTCCCACTTTCCATAGGTGTCTCACTGAGACTTAGTATATTTCTAATGGTAATTGGTAATAGGCTTCTCCTGTAATACATTCAAAATCAGCACTTTCTTGCTGTTTTACAATATATTACAAGGTTATTCCTTAATTGCCCTTTTGAGTTACTTCTATACACAAAATCCATGCAGCAGTATGTGCACAGGCACACATGATTGTGTATACCCACACCCACACATGCGCACACACACAAACTTGTCTTCAATCATTATGGGAACTTTCTACTAGCATAATATTAAATAATTAATGCTACATCTTGTGTAATCATCACCTTAACCCCAGTATTTAAAAACAAATATTTTGGTTCGTTTGGATTTTCAAAATAAAGTTGTAGTTGCTGAAAAAAACACCTTTTCCTTGTGGGGAAAAGCTAAATGTAAAAATCTTGTGGGGACATTTGGTCCTCATAATGAAATACAAAGTTGTCCCAAACTTGTCCCTCCACCTCACACAGGTATTAGGTCCTGTCTGGAGAGACATAGTGACTGTATGGCCTCAGGCCTGCTGATCTCTGTCTAAATGATGGTCAGATTCTTCTGTGGCTCTCCTCTGTGTGTGTGTGTGTGTGTGTGTGTGTGTGTGTGTACTCTACTAACTTATACAAAAGGCATTGCTTGCAAATGAGGCTGACCTTCAGCAGCAAGAACAGACTGACAGATTTACCTTATCATTTTTTAAAATCCCAACATGCAGCAATTTGCACTATCATTAGTTTTCTCTTTGAGAGAGCAGAAAGTGGCATGACCTTGATACGGAGGATTTGCCAGTCCCACTTTGGGATCGTCAAGTTCAGTTGGGAGGGAAATTTTTGCTGCATGTCTTCATGTCAGACAGAAAAAATGCTCCCACCATCTTGCAGTGCTGAATATTAAAGGCCGAGCTCTTTGAATGAGACAGTAAGGACATGGGATCTTAGAGCATTTTTACGATGGCCTCGTCAGGGACCGGGCCAAGCCCAAAGTGGGGAGCCAGAGCTGGGCAGAGCAGCAGGGAAAAGCACCGACCCACTCCTGTGCTGCAGAAATGGGTCACTCCATTTGCATAATGTAGGACGAAATGGTTATGGCATTGTACTATACAACAGCTACATCTATTAATGATGAAAGACCAACATGTGAGCCACTCGTGACACAGTGGGCTCTTCCAACATTTTGCACTTTTGTATTTGAAGGAAAATGAGTATTAACCATTACATAATTACATTTCCACAACCGATGACAGCATTTGGAGAAGGTGGACAGTCACAAAAATAAACACAAAGTGAGTGCCATGATGATGGCAAACTGTTACTTGGAGTTGTGTCTTAACTCTCATCCTCCTTCAAGCTCCTGACCCCTTCAAGAACACACATACAGCAATGTTCCATATTTTTACTTCCAGCCCAAAAAAAATAAAAAATCAACTCATAGGTCTTTGATTGAACAGATGTATTTTTTAACTGAAATGCCCCACTGTAAAACCTGCTATGGTCCAGAAAAACCTTCAGCACCACAATGACACCCCACTGCAGAACCCAAGCCAGAACCATGTATATAAATACACATAAAAGTAACCAACTCATAGTTATTTTTATTAATAAATACACCTCCTACCTCCTATGAAATATAGATTTACTTGTAGATTTATCTGGTTTGGAATATACTGGAGTTACTGTATCTGTTCAATCCCATGTCAAGCATGCTCACAGGTGGAACTACTGATAGTAGTGCAATAATGTTTTCAATTACAGCAATTTATTGATTTAAAAACAAAGCTTTTCTTTTGAAAACCCAATGGACCAAAAAGATTTGGTTTAGATTACTGACGTTAAGGTTAGGGCCTAGGTGTACAATTACAAAACATAATATATGTTATGGTAATATATTGATGGGAAAGTCCTTACTTAAACGATAGAAAAACAAACTCTGTGTGCCTGTGTGTGTGTGTGTGTGTGTGTGTGTGTGTTGTGTGTGGTGTGTGTGTGTTGTGTTTGCGTCTGAGGCATCCACTTGCTGCAGGCTAATTTTGTGCTTTGACCTGTCACATCGATGCATGAATTTTTCCAGCGGGCCTCAGAAGTGACACAATGTTCACCTTTTGGGCGTAAAGTTAATGTTGTATGATAAGGAGCTTATGCTAGTTTTTGGCCAGAAACACCAGCCTGCAGCGTTTCTGTCCACTGCCCTTTCTCCATGTGATAAGTTAGTGTGAGGTATGCTTGAACATCGCTTAAGAAAGGAGGCCTTGTTGTTAGCTGTGGCTCAGTAAGAGAAGAGGATGCAAAGACACAACAGCAGATATGCCCTACAGAGATGAAGTGATGGTATGAATGAGAAGAAATAAAAAGATAAATAGCAAATTGGAATTATTAGTTTACATTATTTTAATTTGTACATTATTTAATTCAATTTTTATACAATTTTTATTTACTTAATTTCCGTTCTTTGGAATAATACTACACACTTATTTGACTAGATAAATTAGTTTCATTTCATACATATAGCATTTAACTCACCCAAGGAGGATGGGTCCCTTTTTGAGTTTTGGACCTCTCAAGGTTTCTTCCTTATAACATTTAGGGAGCTTTTCATTGCATTTACATTTACATCATTTAGCAGACACCCTTATCCAGAGCAACTTACAATAGATACAGTCTTACAATGCAAGCAATTGTGGGTTAAGAGCCTTGCTCAAGGACCCAACAGTGGTAGCTTAGCAGAGGTTAATTTTGAATGCTGGACCTTCTGGTCCATAGTCCAGTACCTTAACCATTAGGCTACCACAGTCTCACCTTGCCAATGTCGCCCTAGGCTTGCTCAATTTGGAAATGGCCCTAGATATTCGAAGATCACCTAAAATTGGAAGGCTGCTTTGAGACAAGGCTCCATTGTAAAAAGTGCTATATGAATAAATCTGACCGTACTTAACTTGAATTATAATAATTCTTAATCAAAATAACACCTACATATATATATACTATATATATATATATATATATATATATATATATATATATATATATATATATATATATATATATATATATATATATCCCGTAGCATTTGGGACACTGTTCTCTGAAATGATAAGACAAACAAACAGAATTTCTGAACACAAAAAACTCCAACTGTGCAGCATAGTGGTGGATACATCACAGTTTGGTACAGATTCAATCTGTACCATTAGTACAACTTGTTTAACAGACAGCCTAATCATCTAAAGCTTAATAGAGGTTGGATGATACCACACAGGACGTAGTCTCAGACCTCCAGCCTCCTCGGTTCCATCCTGACCCTTCACTCCGCCTGTGAGGAGTCTGCATGTACTCTCGTGTCCATGTAGGTTTACTTCGGATACTCCGAAAGGGAGGTTCTATGAATTATTAAAAAGGTTCACATACAATTTTTAATTCAGAGTGTTAATGATCAATAACTGAGTTTAATACAGACACAAAAAGTATGACTGGTCTGAGCTTCAATTTAGAAAGCTGTTCATGCAGAATGTGCTTGTTCATAATTACGATAAGTATGTAGATCAGACATGAGTACTTAATGTTAATGTGTAATTGATAAGGGTTCACAAAGCTTCTCTGTTTATGGTACAGCTTTTATCTTTTCATTTGATGTTGGGATGACTGTTGGTGGTTTTGCTCTTAAGACATTATGTTTTCACTTAAATGTGTAATGTTTATTCAATTTTATATAATACATTTCAGAGGTGCACTATATGGCCAAAAGTTTGTGGACACCACTTCTAAATTGTTTTCTTCTTTATTTCAGCCACACACGTTGATAACAAATCCATAAAATGAAGCACACTAGCACTGAATTCTACTGAGTTCTACTGAAAACTTAAAAGTCTAGCCTTTTAATAGGTTTCCACCTCCCCAACAAGTCAGCTCAACAACTTCTATGCTGCACTTCTACGACAAAATCCATAAAGGAATGCTTTGCCAACTTTGATGGAGAACTTGCACTGAGCCTTGACTTGAACTCAATCAGACACCACTGAGATTAATCGGAATGGCAACTGAGAGTCAGGACTTATTGTCCAACATCAGTACCTGACCTCAAAGTGATGTTCCACGTTCTACTAGAAAGCATTATCAGTACAGTGAAGGCTGCTGTAGCAGTGAAGGGCAGCGGACCTCTGTGCTAATACCATGTTTGGGATGTTGTTTTTGTGGGTCCAGTAACTTTTGTCTATATAGTGTATAGAACAGGGAATTCATTGCGTATGACAGTTGATTATAGATTGTATTCAATATGTTGACATATTCTGGAGCTTTTCGTGCATCAGAGAGGATGCATCCAAAGGAACGCTCAAAATTGGATGCAAAACGTATTCAGTTATTCGACAATGCTATGCCTATCCTGCTGTATTTGTAGTGTGTAGCTGCATGTGTGCTGTGATGTTAGTATGTCTGTCCTGTTTTGTGACTCTTTAGAGGTGTGGCCTGCTCTCTTAGGACTGGGCAGCGCCATGTCAATAACCAACCTGTAAATGACAGTCACCTCGGGATCTTATTTATCCATTTGACTGGGATCTTAAAAAGGTCATACACTGCCAGAGTCTGCTCCTCTGTCCTTTTCACATCTCAAAATTCCCATTTATTCATTCACCCATTCAGTCAGCACTTTGCTTTCCAAATGCAGCTCACATACACATTCTTGTTTGCATCCTTCTGTCAGGATATTAATAAAATGAGAGGAACATTCAAAGTTTTCTAATGCGGGGTGATATATAGACTGTTGATGCTTATTCAAGACAAACAGATAAAACACAATTAGAGTACATTTACACACTCTCTATTCCTGTTTTCATTAGACATGACCATGCAACATCCATACACAAGCCTTATAGCATGATTTCCACAACGTACTTAATGAACATGTTGTGTAATATGTTTAATTATTTTTCTATTTATCTTATGTAATTGGCCCTTTTAATGTGCCTGGGCACTTAAGAAGCTAATTTGTGACTTACCATATTTTCATATCACAGTGTTAACTGGGACTGGGCCACAACGGTATAGCAGATATGTAAAAGCAGGTATTAGTTTATTTTAAAAATAGTTCCTAGAGGGTAGGGGGCTGTTATTAAAGGGATCAGCAAACCTGTGAAAGTTCACTATCACTGATCAATTCTGTACTGTATCTGGTGGAAAAGTTTTATTTATTAATTAGATTTTTTTTTCAATGGGCTTTACCATTTCAAGCCCTAACCACAACCCTGTTCGGTACTCCTGGCATCTTGACAAGAAAATTTCTGCAGTATGGGTACAATGGCAACCTGTTAATCACAGATTAACATCCATACTGTCCTGTGCCATGAATCCAGTAGAAAGTACGTAGGTCTGTGCTTGCAGGTGCGTCCATCTCAAGAGTCTAAGCATAATGATGAGAGGCAAAGGACAGTGAGTCAGAGAGCAACTAAGAGAAAAAGGCAAAAGTCCCATCTGCACCACAGTCCGGGCAGGAACAAAGGGACCCTGCCAGGATGTCTGAGAGTGTGTGTGAGAGTCTGCTCTCCCGCTGGCCTCTAATTCAAACCAAACATTCACCATGAAATAGCTCTTTGACATCATTACATGCTGTGCATGTTGATGTTCTCCACTTCTAAACACGGTCGGGGGAGGGGATGCTGCAATTGTCACCACGTGGGTATAATAAAGAGTGAGAGAGAGAGCACCTACTGTTTTCTCTCAAACAATACCTGCACTCTGTTTCTCTTAGTCCGGCTCTGTCTCTCAGTTTGGGGTAGTTATGCCTAATTGTGGATATTCTCCATACTATTCAGGATTAAGTTCATCGCATGGCTTGGGTAAATCCTTCCAGCTAATACAAATGACTCTTTCTTAATAACTGACTCCCCTGTTGTGCACTTAAAATAGCTGACTTTGACATCGGCTAGCCCATGCCATGCATCTGATGCAGTCAATCAGGCCATTGTGTTACCCAGTATGCTCGGGTCTTTTGGATTCCCTGTTCCATGGCTGTGGAATGCCACCATGCTCCAGTCTTGCTTATTATAGGAGGGGATCTGATTTACAATCCATCTTGGATCACAGGAGCGTAGTCTAAACTTTAGGAAACCACAGCATATTTTGGCAGCAGACAAAGGACCTGAATTTAATAAATACATGGACTAAGCTTCCAGTTGGGTCCCTGTATCGAGTCCTTCATTTAAGTCATTTAGACCGAGCTGAACTGATGCAGTATGGAGTTGTCCCTCAGTCTCTCTTTCTCTCCCCTGAAACTTCTTGGCTACTGTTTTGTCCTGAATTCTTCAAAATAGATTGATGTTCATGGCTACAGGTGACAAGATGATGCATTGTGTATTATACTACACAACACAACAAATGTAACTAAACTATTAACAATACAAAGTATTGATATCTGCTTTTATTCCATTACGTATATGTCTAGAAATAATATATACGTATTCCTAATGGAAGGAAAATGCTGCAGCTGTACCTTAGTTAGTAAGATAATACTATGTAAAGTAATCTATTGTGCAACAAATTATTTTCCCACCATTACCACTTCTTGTGTTCCCAGAAGTATAACTGTTCTTTGTAGTATCAATGCAAAAGGTTGAGGGTTGAACCATTTTTTTCTCTCTCTCAGGGGAGGCTGGAGTAGATAGTAATCTCCTACCTTCTCTTTTAGCTTGACTTAATTGGCCATTAGGCTGAAGAATATCCTGCCTCATCCACTTTGGCCTACATGCTTATTAACACTTTGAATCGCTAATAAACAGAAAAAGAGGGAAATTAACTGGGTTACTCAGTAAACATGGGCTTCACTGCAGAGCCAATCACAGACAGAGAGATTTAAAAGTATTGGTAAATAGACTACCATAAGTCTAAAAACCTTTACACGTCTTAGCAGTGATATACATTTAGTTATATAGTGATACGCAAGCAGGCAAGAAACAGAATAATTTCTCACCCGGAATGTAATTAGGCAATAGTTGCCAGGGCAATCAAGCAGTGTTTCTTTTACAGACAGGCCTTTCTTCCTATATGGAATGCATTTTGTACAGGAGCTAGACAGAGAACACTTTGATCAAGTGTTGTGCCCCCAAGCTGTGATCATGCAGGTCCCACATTATACAATAACCCAGAGCATAGGTCTTTTCACCAAGGTTGGATAGGATAGCCAAAACTTCAAACATGAAAAGTATAAAAAATAGCACTGTACATGTGAACACATTGTATAACTTCTGTGCCGGCAGAAATGCTATGCTATGCACTTTCTTAAGCAAATAAATTACATGGATGCAATATCCTAAAGCATTACAACTTTAAGAAGCACAACGACTTTAAGAAATCCTTATAAGATAGAATCAATATATGGTATTGAATTTTAACATAGCATTGCCATAAGTTATAACTGTTACAAATGGGACAGTGGTGACCTAGTGGTTAAGATACTGGACTATGGAGCAGAAGGTCCAGGGTTCAAAATTAACTTCTGCCAGGCTGCCACTGTTGGGTTCTTGAGCAAGGCCCTTAACCCACAATTGCTTGAATTGTAATATTTTATCAATTGTAAGACACTCTGGATAACGGTGTCTGATAAATGACATAAATGTAAGTGTTATCTAATTACCTCATATACCTGCTACATATAATAAAATAAAGGAGCTCTACGATGAAAACAGTGCCCTATTGGAATATTCAAATAAAGTTACACTCACCATGTTTACAAGACTATTCCAAATTATCAGCTCACTCTTTGCTTTTCATCAATATTTTGAAGCTTTGTTAGCGGTTTGTGCTAATTCTAAATCTCTTTATACTTAGTAGATCAGTGTCTCTGTACTATGTCATCCCACCCTCTGAAGATTCAGGACCTCAACCCAGAGTCATTATAATCAGCTATCCAAATTGCTTGTCTTATGTTCATTTTATCATCTCAGTTACTCAGTGTTGCTAATGTTAATGCTAATATGTGTAATTTGCCAATTTTGTTCATATATCTCACAGACCAAAGGAAGTGACTGCTATGTAGGGCCATTAACACCAGTACCCTCCAGGGTTAACAAAATGAGATCTTCGGGCTTTGGAATAGTCTGTCTAGAGTACCTGGTGTACACACATGCAGACAAGGGGAGGACATGTAAACTCCAAACAGGTGGAGTCCATTGTTGGGATCAAACCGGTGATCTCTGGAGCTGTGAGGTAAACACTAGCTGTTCTGTAAAAAACCACTTGCTTTTGGGGGAAGTAATGGTGGGGATGTATTAAAATGGTGTTACTATTACACTCCCCATAAAGCTCCATATCATTGTTATATGCTGGCCACTTGGCTCTTTACATAACTTTACTGAAGAACTGGACAGCCTACTGAGTTTCCTCAGTGCCCACCTCTTACCCTTCTGGGTCACTTTCTTCTTAAATCTCCAGTGAGAGGCAGTTTTCTAGGTGAAAATGCCTTGTTGATGCCAGAGGTCCAAGGAGAATGTACAGATCGGTTAGAGACAGGCAACAATAGTGTTAGAATGTGGTGGACAAGGAGATTTGCATCATGGATGGATGTGCAGCCAATTGATGCTATTATGTCAGTAGGGACCAATTAACAGCATAAAAATATTGCTGTTAGTAATGCATTATTAATGCATTGATTTTGACTGCCCTATAAATACAAGGAATACACTTCTCTTTAAGACAATGATCATGTAAACTTTTTATTCTTAGCCAACATACACACAATTTAGTGAGGTGAGAGGAAAATTTGAACAAAAGATGAAGAAGAAGAAATATTCTGAGAGAGAGAGAGAGAGAGAGAGAGAGAGAGAGAGAGAGAGAGAGAGAGAGAAGCCCCTGTAATGGTTTAATCAATATGGGATTGTTAGTTGTAATGGACTGTGTCAGCTTTTAACTGGACAACACCTTCATCAAGTCAATGAGCAGAGTTAAACCTCTCACTAATCTGAATAATCTGGGGATATATAGGCTGGCTAAAGTATCCCATTGTCTTTTACCTCCCTGCTATTTAAATATGGAGATTTACATATTTCCTTGCCATATCAGTTTCATTCTTCTTCCTCATATTAAACTAATGTACTGAATGGCAATTACATTATGACATCCTATCTGCTTATTGTTTGGCCACCAACCTCCCATTAATCTGATTTATTGTGAGTCTGATAAACCGGAGGGTAGTGATGTGGTTTAATGAAATATGGTATTTTAAAGGTGAGCACAGGTGAGGAGCATAAAAGTTGTCACTGTTTAGTTAGAGTCAGATTTATTTTCTGTCTATCTGTTTTTTGTATCAGTGAGAGACACTGGTAATCATGGTGGTGCTAATCATCAGATAAAGAGGTAACTTAAACTTGTTTGCCTTGAAATGTGTTTATTTTAAAACAGTTTTCCCTAATTAGGGTTCAAAAGTTAAGCACAATGAAAGCAACACTAAAGCATGTGAGTGTTTTCAAAGAAGGATACTGGCTCACTTTCAAAAGTAACTGTTAGTTACAATTTAGTCTTTTGTACTCTATAGCAGTGGTTATATAAGTGGTTTATATCTATGGAACTATACTCATACACATAAACTTGATTTTCTTAACCCTCCTACTACGTGTGAATCAGTGCTCCATCCTGAGTGTTTACCATAAAATTTGGTCGAACCCGTTAAAATTGCTTATAAAGTATTTAAAACATTTATTTTTACCAACTGTCATATCACACCTTTTAAACAACCCCTTTCAGAATCAATATTACAAATGTGCTCATCCAAATCCCATTGATTTGCTATGGTCAGTCAGATCTGACAGAAAACCACATAGGTTACAAATTTGAGCAAACTGTTTAAAGTTAGTGAAACCAACTATAGTTCATGTTGTGTGTTTATGTGCATTCAGCGTCAAAAGACAGAAACCAGAGTAATACTAGTGGGAAAAAAAACTAATTGGCCAAAATTGACCGGAATACAACTGGAGGGTTAATATTGCACCACAAAGAGGTGAAATCTCATGAAATATAACTAGCATAAGGACTTTCAGGCATAGTTGTCTCTCAAATTATTCGTTTTTCCTCATGAATTCTTATATTTAAATAGGATGTTTGCGTTAGTTTAGCTACTAAAAGTGGTGGATGAAGTAAACAAACCATGAGCACTGAGTAAAAGTAGAGATACCCAAGGTAAAATACTACTTCAGTAAAAGCAGAAGTCCTCCCTTTAGAGCTCCACTTGAGTAAAAGTAGAGAAGTATTGGCCTTCAAATGTACTTAGTATCAAAAGTAAAAGTCCAATGATTTAATATGTCCTATTATCATTTTTATAACACGATTCTTGCTTAATCAAATAATTTTAGGTGAAAAGACTCTAGTGTCTGTCTTGATACTCCAGTCTTTTCACAGAATGTCAATGTCATAATTAGTCCGACAGGTCAAGTTCAAAACAAAGTGTGCGCTATACTGTGATTGGTGTGCTTGCTACTAGCTTCTTTTGTTATGCTTTTATGCACGTATTAGCCAAAAGGAATGACAAATTTCACATAATGTAGTGGAGGAAAAAACAAGGTATTTGACTTTGAAATCAAGTGGAGTTAAAGTAAAAAATCACCCAAAATGGAAATACTTCAATAATGATATGTGAAAAAGCAACTATAATATTGAGTTACATTTACTTTGTTACTGTCCACCACTGGTTACTGATACCATCAGTTATCATGACACTCACAGCAGCACAAGAGCAAGTAAGTAGATTTAACAATAATCAACATTTATAACTTTATAACTGTGATTTTCAAAGTATTTTCCTCGTCACTGTCATTGTTATTAACCAAAGATAAGCCAAAATAGCAAGTCAAGTCAAGTCAAGTTTATTTATATAGCTCTTTTTACAATGGAGCATTGTCTCAAAGCAACTTTACAATTTTACATTATTTCCTAATATCTACGTCCAATCCCGAATTAGCACCTATGGCGACAGTGGCAAAGAACTCCCTAAGTGTTATGAGGAGAACCTTGGGAGGACCAAGACTCAAAAAGGGACCTCCTTGGGCGGCGTAGATGATAAATCTAATGAAACTAATAAGTCATGGAGTCAAAGTTCAAATAAAATGTGAAATATGCACATCGGCATTAAATGGTCCGATACACAGTCACTCTAGAATCCTGAGTCTAAGCAGGAAAGTTGTTGGTGGCACTTCATCTCCAGATAACCGGAGGAGGGTTAGGGTTACTGTCCTCTGGTGTGGCCTGGGTATGGTGGGACTGGTGCTGATGACAGAAGCAGCTTGAGTGAAGCTGAAGCGGATGAACATCATGTGTGGGGCAGGAACTGGTACCGGAACACAGCTCGGAGAGAAAACAAAAAATGCAATTAGTTAATGATTAAGAGCACAATGTCTATTAGCAATCACTGATGCCACGTGTAGCATGAGACCCCGGCAGGATTAGCTATAGCGGCATAGCTAGAAATTGGAGAACTGGAAGGTAACAGCCAAGAGGGATCACATGAGACATCAGCAACCCCACGGGAGGCAGAAACAATTTAAATCCATATAATCAAAGATACTATAATACCTGTGATTTAAACTACTCATGTTAAATAAATAACTTCACCAAGTTTGGTAATACCAAATTAAGACTTGTGCTCTGTTGCCCAATCAGCACCTTAAAGAGCAGCTCACTGTTACCTTACATCCTTAAACATAATATGGTGGATTAAATGAAGACATTAGATAGACAATACAACACGGTGTATGTTTTTGTGGAGAATAACACAGTCGGCAAATATTACACATGCTGCACTTGTTACTGCACTTGTTATTAATAGTCACGGTAGTGCTAATACTAAGGAAACATGTAATGGTTGAACTATCAGGGAGTAAAGGAAGCAGATATTGGCTATCTGGTCTCATGGGGTTACAAATACTGTGGCTCAGACTTCGCTTTTTCGCTGAACCACACAGATGTGTCTGCCAGCGCATCTCCGTGGGTTGAGCTACTTAGATCCCGTGAGAGATGCTTGTTATTTGCACTAAACCTTGTGACTGTGCCCTTCTCTCACTGAATGTCACCTTCTGAAAGTATGTCTGTGTTTCAGTATGTTCATAGTACTGGGTATTTCTTAAGCCCTACACACTGAGAACAACAGGGTTAAAGGAAAAGTGTGGCTGTGTTTGGTGTGTATACAAGCATCGGTATATAATAATAGTAATAAGAGGGCATCAGAGAAATAAAGTACCCGTTGATCCATGCCACGAAGTGTGACATTTTAACCAGAGCCAGCAGCTCACTCACATTTCTAATGCAGCACATCTGTCTGTTTCAGAATGTCTATTTCGCCTAGGTTTCTCTCATCTCTATTGGTTACCTTCCCTCTATTTCTTTCACTCACCACCCCCTATTGCCTGCTCCTCAGCCACTGGTCTCATGGGTCATTCCATATTAGCTTACTTGTTAATACTTGGGGTGGGATCAATACTTAATCAACAAGTAATGGGATTTTGCAGTCATCCCATATGATCTTTCAATAAAGAATTGAATCTATCTACCAACCTTTTCTAAAGGGCTTGGGGAGAGAGGGAATGCAATGAGAAAAAAAGGCAAAATGAAAGAAAGAGAGGGGATGGGCTAGAATGGCCGGAGCGGAGCGAGCCACAGTGCTCCATAGTGGGGATTTGCTGCTCTGATGCTTTTAGTCTGATCTGCATCTGATTAAGGTTCAGAGCAGGCACTGTCCTTCACCCCTCTGTTCTTTTATCCCACCATAATGTACCATGGCACACAGATTCATCACTGCCACACTCTCAGAAGTCACAGCTCAGCCACTCAAGGAATTATTATTGTGCCATGCTTATGCTGGCCCACTTTCTTAAGTAATAAAGCTGTAACTACCATTCTGCCAAGAGAAACCTTGACAATAAGGCATCTTTATTATATTTCACCAAACCAATTTGCAATGCTTATTATTTTGGGGGGTGTTTACAGTTTGTTTTTAGATAGTAAATGCAAATATTACTTTTTCGGAAATACATTAATACATTATACCTGTCTGTGTGCTTTTGTTATTTTCTATGTGCATGCCTTTTAATGAGAAACAGTAAGGGTGAGAATACACACACACACACACACACACACACACACAGACACCTCCTTGTTTCTTCATTCATTGTCCATTTTATCAGTTCCACTCACCATATAGATGCACGCTATAATTGTACCGTTACAGACTGTAGCCCAGCTGTTTCTCTACATACTTTGTTAGTGTGTAATTCTGTTGGCTAATGGTTAGGACCACCTCAGATCAGTGTGTGTGTAACTGGTATGATTGGATCAGACACAGCAGTGCTGCTGGAGTTTTTAAACACTGTGTTTACTCACTGTGCACTCTATTAGACACAACGTCTACATTGCTCTGCCTTGTAGATGTAAAGTCAGAGAGGGCAGCAGCTGTGTCTGATCCGCTCATACCAGCACATCACACACTAACACATCACCCCCATGCCAGTGTCACTGCAGTGCTGAGAATCATCCTTCACCCAAAAAGTACCTGATTTGTGGTGGTTCAGTGGTGGTCCTGACCATCAGAGAACAGAGCAAAGGGGAAACAGAAGGACTACAGTCTGTAATTGTAGAACTACAAAGTGCATGTGAAACTGATAAAATACACAATGAGTGCATAAACAAGAAGGTGTAACTAATGAAGTGACCAATGCGTGTATGTGTGTGTATATACTGTATATACATGTGTGTGTGTGTGTGTGTGTGTGTGTGTATATATATATATATATATATATGTGTGTGTGTGTGTGTGTGTGTGTGTGTGTGTGTGTGTGAATTGGTCAGTGCTATCTCAGGTGTGGGTAGCTCAAATACTAACCAGTGAAAATGCAAAAAAGTGGTTACATGACCCACTGGGGTCCATTTTGTTTCCTCTTTCAGCACATTTCAGTGAACACATTTCTGTAATGAAAAGAGCATTTTTCACTAATTTTCATCCAGCTAATCACTTACAAAAATCTGAATCACCTTAACTGGTAAGGAAAGAAGTAGGCTATTTTCAAAACCGTTGCATCAAGTATATCATAGCAAATTACAAAAAACCTCCATGTTGCCCTGAGGCAACATTGTACCATAATGGAATCGCATAAAGCCATCAGGTTGGAATACACGCAGGGTGATCAGACAGGTCACTGGCCTGTTTGGGTGGAAAGAAAAGAGTGATGCAAATAACCAGGTTGTTCAGGCTTTGTAAAAGTGCAGTGCTTGTGCTACCTATCTGTGTTTTTCTGTTCAGTGGAATTACTTCCTCAACTTTCATAAGCAATGAAGCGCATTAGTGAGAAAGGAGACTGTGTGTGTGTATGTACTTGTGAACATGCAAGTCCTTGTGCGTATGTGCATGCTTGTAAGGATAAGATGCATATTGGGATAAGGTTTAGTGCTTTACAATGTTGACTGTAATGTTTTGATTTGATAATTTGATGATATTTGGTTATATTTGTGTTCCACGATGGTACAATATTGCCTGAGGGTTAGGGTTAGGGTTACACATCGATATGAAATGTGTAATACATTGTAAACTCGGTAAATCTGTTTGTTCAAGTATTTAGTTAAATAAATTGGTGTTTTTAATAAATATATTTACTTTACTGTATGAAAATATGAAATATCAGTATACAGTATAACAAAGATCAGTATATAAACAGTTGTACCTCAGCACTTAGCTGCTTCACAACTCGTCAAATTTGGTTCTGATGCATTTTGATGGGAAAAAATTGTCTCGGCCCTCGTCATTTGTTTGGTACTCAGTCACACTTGTGTAAACTTGTATGAGACGAGACGCATGGCTCATATGCCCTTTCCAGGAGCTCATATCGGTCTCAGCTCAGTGCAGAGCTCCGATAAAATCCACTACAAACTTTCTCATGCTCATATATTCTATAGTTTAATGCAAATAAGTCAACATGGGTCCTAAGAATGTTAGTAATAACAGCCAACCAAAGAGGAAAACAGTGAGAAGCATGCATTAATGTATTTCTAATAAACAATAGCGCTTGTATTTTATCTGATTTGTTTTCCATATGAATTTACAGAGTGTCTATACAGTACTATTTTCAGATTTATCCCAAGGAGCACAGGTTTTATCCATATTACATCGATTCAATGTGAGCCCTATGGGTGACAAACATTAACACAAGTATTAATTATGTTAAAGTAGGACTTAGGCACCCTGTATATAGTGTTTAGGTATAAAATACAACTCCATTAATGCATATACAGTGGTACCTCAACCTCGACTAAGTCTAAGCACACTACGAGAGCCGAGACAAATTTTTTGCATCCAAATGCATCAAGAACCGAGTCGGTGGTTGAGCGCCAAAGCATGACTGTAATGCCTTATACAATGTGGAACAGATTAATTCAGTTTACATTATTCCTTATGGGAAAAGAAATCTTGGTAGTCCTTACTTGGTACTCAATGTGCCTCCTTTCTCTCTCTCTCTCTCTCTCTCTCTCTCTCTCTCTCTCTCGACTCTCACTGTACTGCATTTGGTTGAAGGGCACTGTGTAGTAGTGAGTCAGGTGGTGTTTGTTTATTGGATATTTCTTGGCTAAACAGCAGATTCAGGATCTGAAACATGCTGTTCTTTGCTGTAAACAGCTTTATGCTGTTATTGTTATTTTTCAACACCTTAATATTCATGGAATACTAGCAGTTTAAATACTTCAGGACTGTGTGCCTGTGCTTGTCTTGATGCTGCACGTCATCCATGACCTTATAAATGGTTTTAAATGTGTCTATTCCTTCCAGGTTTTAAAAATGCCCCATACCCTGACTAAGCAAAGTTTTGGCTATATACTGTGCTGGGACATCATGTACTGCAAAGCAGTAAATATAGTCTCTGTTTCTGACTCTGTCTTCATTGACTGTTAGCATGTGGTCCTTGTGGTCACTTTTACTTCCTTTCCATTGTGGACATTTAGTCATGTGTTGAGAAGCTTGTTGATAACAGGCGTTTCCTAGGGTTTTACTTAACTCAGAATTCAGTGTCCCCATATCCTGTCTACATATCATCCACAGTCTGTCAGAGCAATTTGGAGCTTACACACACACACACACACACACACACACACACACACCTATTCACACAATAATTACTTAAAATAAGTAGCATGTTTGGTTATATTTGAACTTAATCATAATAAACATTTTCTTTTACCATTTACCATCCTTTTACAAAAAGCTACTCAGATACATTTCTCAAATGACAAATTACATCAGTTTTACATACAGCCTGACTAGAAAACTAATGCAGACACAAGGAGGACATAGAAACTCACATGGGGAGTGGCCAATCCTGGACTCAAACCTGGATCTCTGGAGCTATGAAGCAACAGCGCTAACCACTGTTCTGTCCCTGTTAAAGTGGGATTCTGAAAACAGTTTTAGAGAAGGTCCAGTTTTAACATAACAATACCCCTGTTCATGAATCAAGCTCTATTAATAAAAACTTTTCTAAGTTATATTTGGTAAAGCTGACAGCTTTATTTTTACATCTACGGTATTATATTCTTAGTGCAATTAAGTCCTCATGGGTCCTAAAAAGGTTATTTCGTATGAGCCAACTGAAAGCAAGACAGAAATTGAATGCTCCAGAACACAGGCTGTAGTTAGCTTAGCAACTATGCTAGCTCCCAGAGTTCACCAATAGAGTAAGTGTTTTGCTTTTACTTTTCACTTTCAATCCATTACTCACTAACACATGAACTTTTTCAACCCTTTATTATAAAATAAAATGTGTGTTAATGATTTTGGCCAACTCTAGATTA